>JAADVW010000235.1:0-45148 GCA_023335875.1 Elongisporangium prolatum
GCCTGCTCGTCAATTTGGTCACCACCAACACGAAAGAGACAAAGAAGAAGTTCGCTGTCATCGGCTCGCGATACAACTACGGAACCCACGACGACGGCAGCGGCACAGTCAAGATCAAACGCTACAAGGAGTTCAGCGAATACTCGAACACAGGCGCTCAGGCCGTAGGGATCTACGAACTAGAACGGATTAGCATCCTCAAGCCAGTGACGCTACCAGACAATGATATCGGGGACCTTGCTGTTGGTACGATACTGACAACGTTTGGCTGGGTCAACAAGCGTAGCACCGATACTGCGCACGTCCTTAGCGAGCGGAAGCTGGACGTTGCGCCAGCGCAGACCTGCATCGACCGAAATGTCTGGTTCAGTGACTGCATTTACACTGAAGCTTGGCTCGCGAGCGACAACTGCAACATCGTCAACGGAAGTCCTCTGATTTTGACACAGAACGGCAAGGACGTATTGATCGGCCTTCGATACACGATCCACGAAGGGGGCGGCATGTCAGGATTTCCAGTCCCTTTCACAAGTTTGCACGGAGTGCTTGCTTGGATTAAGAAAACGGCGAAGCTTAGATAGCGATATGCTTTCTTTGGCGCATGTAGCTGCCTGATGAGTTATGGCAATCTTCAATATAAGCTGCCTGATGAGTTCATGTCAATCTTCAATATAAAACTCGGTATGGCGACTGAGACACGCTCGCGCTTAAGCAACTGGCCAGGGTTGCAAATGACAATAAAGCTAATTGCCATTTGCCACGGTGTTTTGCCATCTGTCACGGTCCGCCACTGCGGCTTTTGGGGCGTTTTGTAAAACGTTCGTAAAAAGACGTTTTACGCGCGTAAGAAAACTGTACCGTAGTGTACATAAGACCCAATTAATGTGTCTTTTGCAGTAGAGCTCGAAAAGCCACCAAAAGCCACAGAGGCAGAACCAACGGCCTCTCGTCTGCACGGTAAAAACACTGAAAACCGCGGTTTTTTCGCAACACTGAACTGCCATCATCAAGTTGGCTATGGCGTCACGTATCAGCATAAAATTAATAATTGTAGCAGATCCAAGGGCGCAATGCCTACAGTATATTGGAGATGACTTTGGAGATCGAGCGTAGTAAACAAGGTTTGCTGAGCCGAAGATCGATCCGCAACTTTCGTTCAAGCTCTTAATTCCAGCTGTAAACTTAAATCAATAACGTTAGATAAGGAAGTTTTTAAGCTTTTAGGCGAAATTTGTGACAAGTACAACCTTTCGACAATTTTTCAGTATTGTTTTCAGTATTATTAAAAGCTACATTTGCTTCAGTGTCCAGCGTCACTATCGTTCAATGGAATCCGATTGGAAAAGCATTCTTGGTCGAGATCCGATACCGTTTTTCTGGCTTGCCCGAGCCAGTGCTAATGTGCCTATTCATTGCGTGTCGGTTGGTTGGGTCCGAAGTTATCATCAGATTTGACGCTCGTAGTGATCGTTTCGCGATTCAATTTGTGGCCTTTTTTGAGAATATTGAATAATGTGCACCACTTCAATTTAGGCTTCTCCTGATTACGTAAGTCACCGTCAAATTGTGCAACGCGAAAGTGGCGAATGCGATGGCCGCCCCGGCGATGGACAACCTGTTGACGGCTGTGGCGCTTGTCTGCAGCCGGAGCCATGCGCCTGGCGCAGATGCCGTGGCTGCGCTTCCGCATGTGGTCGCTGGGATCAACTCGATGCTGATCTCCAGCGCCGCCTTTGCCTCCTGGACGCTGGAACGCGCTTCCGAATGCGGCTTCGTGCATCTGCTGAAGAGACAGCACGCCGACGAGTGGCGCTGGGTCGGCCGGCCATTCCGCCACCAGCGGCGTCAGGCAGCAGTCGAGAGCGCGACACGTGATGGACTGGTAGACATTCTCCAGTGGTGGATGACCCAGTACCTCCCGCCCAATGAGACGCAAGACCCAGAGAAGGAGCAAGAACTCATCGTCAAGATCATCACGCTTGCAAGCGTCTACAGTCGGCTGGAAGTGCTTGAGTGGCTAGAGACTCAGCCCAAGTTACTGGCATTGCTGCCTGCTGGTCATCGCATTTGTTTGACCTGCAAAAAAACAGTCGTGGCCGACTGGTTGGATCGCCTCCTTGCGCTGCGGGTCTCACTAGTGTTTGAGCTCACGCACTCAGCTCTACGAGACGATTTCGCGATGCTTAAGTGGCTTCACATGCACCCGGACGTCGCTTACAAGGTCACAGGCTGCATGGCCGACTTTGCTGCGCTTGGCGGTCATCTGGATGCGCTGCGTTGGCTGCATGCGCATGACTGGGAGAGGTGCTCGCCCAAAGTGCTCAATCGAGTGGTCAAGAACGATCAAGTGCATGTGGCTCGATGGCTGTACGAGCACTACCCTGAAGGATACTTTGAAGACCTCCATGATGCTTGTCGCTATCTGCCTACAGTGCAATGGGCACTGCAGGAATACACTTGGACCAATGAGCGAACACGAGATGCCTGGATGGAGCAGACCGTCGAATGGGCTACCTACTGGAACGACCGAAGCGCTGTGCTGGAGTTTATTCTCTTGATCTGTCCAGACGTGAACTGTGGGGATGCTATTGATATTGCGGCAGAGCGGGGCGACCTGGCGCTGGTAAAGCGGCTTCATGCGCTTAACGCCTCGGCGACCACGGAAGCCATGGATTCGGCTGCTGCCATGGGCCACTTGAGCATGGTTCAGTGGTTGCACAGACATCGTAGAGAAGGTTGCACGACAAAAGCCATGAACTACGCAGCAGCTAGTAACCATATCGAGGTTGTGCAATGGCTGCATGCAAATCGAACTGAAGGATGCACTGCTGAAGCCGCAAATGGCGCCGCAAGTCATGGCCATCTACAAATGATTGAGTGGTTACATGTTCATGAGCCAGACTGCTTTACAGCTCAAGCTATGGATCGGGCAGCAGCGTTTGATCATCTGAACGTCGTCCAATGGTTGCATACCCATCGCGCTGAGGGATGTACAGTGAGAGCAATGGATACGGCAGCTAGCAAAGGCCATTTTGAGATTGTTCAATGGCTCCACCAATACAGAGACGAAGGATGCACCTCGGAGGCAGTCAATAGTGCAGCAAGACATGATCATGTTCAGATTGTCCAATGGTTTTATCGTAATCTGTCGCAGTTATGTACGCTATCCACACTTGATAATGCTGCGGCCAGCGGCCATTTGGCGATTGTACAGTACTTAACGATCCATTGCGGTCTAAAGGTCGATTTTGAAGCGCTCCCGCGTTTGATCGCGAAGAAGCAATTCGGAGTTGTCGAGTGGCTCATGAAATACTGGAGATATGGTTTTGATGAAATCGCTGCATCAACTGATGAGCTCGCGAGTGAAGATACAACAGTTGAAGTGAGCAAGCCACCGCGATCATCATGTTGTATGCAGTGATGGGAGATTTGGTCTAAGCATGGAAACGTTTTGATTGAATGTCTTTTATGGCACATGGCTTATGGAGCTCGAGAATTTGATAATGATACTTCAGACGCATTGGACTTAGTTTATTGTGGGCGAAGCTGCGTTAAATATGGAGTCGTGAAACAAGAACTGGCAGTTTCTAATGGCAAGTTATGAAGATCAGCGTCCAATATCTATGATGATGCTGAAGATCCCACACAATATGTGGATTTTTATGGTGAACGGTGAATCCTCTAAGAATATTTAATTCCAAGATCCATGAGGGTACAAAGTTGTTCAGAGCCAGATTGATAAAAGACTTGTTTAATCGAGATGTGAAGAACAATCAAGCAGTTTATTGTCATCATTCGCTGTCCAAAACCAAACTTTGAATATAATTCTATAACCAAAGATGCATCAATGTTATTGGAGTTGACGCCAGGAAATACGAGTGTGGTCATCCAAGGAGGTCAAAACTGGCTACTCCAAAATGGCATGATCGAGGGATGGCATCAACCGTATAACCCATTACCTACCGTGCTTACGCTTATTATCGACTCGATCATGTCCATCATGTTCGCAAGCTTGAAGACGCAGGCTGGTTTCAAAAGTCAGAGAGCACAATATTCATATCTTGTTGTCTACTCTGTCGGCCGCGTTTTTCATAACCATCGGCTCATCTCTTGCTGCGCTGCGTAGTCTTTGAGGCAAATGAATGCCTTTTTGTCGTATTTCTTTTCAGCATGGCTTTTCAGAGACTCTTACATGAGACACTCAATATTTGATGGCTGTCAGTTCATCAAGGAGCGCTAGTCACAGGACAGCCGATTCATGTGGAAGCGATGTAGGCATCGTATTGGGCAGATCTATCAATGGCGCGATCGACAATGATGGCGCTAACGGCCCAGCGATACAATTTCACACGTCTTCGATGGAAAAGACGGTAAAACCTCACCTGATTGGACTCCGAAAAACTGAATCCAATGATAACAATTGCTACGGTGTACGCGTCTCCGAGACCCAAGCGCTCATAAGCGGCTGCAATGAGAACTTCAATTTCTTCGACTTTATCACTTGCATCCGAAACGAAAGTACGCTGTCATTGGCTCGCTCTACGATGCTGGTATCCACGCGACGGCAGTGAAACATCAATATCAAGACGTACAAAAAGTCGAAATATTACTAAAATTCAGGCTACCGTGCTGTGGGCGCCTATTTTTTCAAAAAGGCCAGCACAATAACACCAGTGAAGTTACCACGATCAGACTCATAGTAAATCACCAACGATACGAAGCTCAAGACGTAATGGCTGGGTTGTTCAAGGAAGCGACCACGTGATGAGCGAACGCGTGGTAAATCGTATCGATCGGTCCATTTGTGAAAACTACAAAATCTCATTCAAGGACTGTATCTGCACAATGCCAGTATCAGGAGAAGACGGCTGCAACATTGTCAACGGAAGTCCACTAATCCTGGCGAAAGAAGGCAGAGTGCTTATCGGACTGCGGTATACGTACAAGGAAGCGTGCGATAAACAGGGCTTTCCTGTCGCCTTTACACTCATTTCTGACGCTTTGAAATGGATTAAAGATCCCTAAATATGCTCTAATACTACGGGAGAAACTAGGGAGCTCCAACTTAGGGGCTCCACTTAGGGGCAGGTCATTACTAATCAATTTGTGGTGGACGAATAGTCAGGAGACCTGTTTTGCTTATAATACTACTAAATAGGTAATTGAGTACTGTGAGCTACCAAGAGTCGAACGTATGACTTGATGTGTGGTGTCTTGAACAGATTAGCAGAATCTATCGGCTGTTTGGGACGAAGCATTGACAACACTGCAGCAGCAAACAGCAAAGACAACGAGGACCATACAGGACACCAAAGTCGAGTGACAGTCGACCACTTAAAGACAGCACCAGATAGCCATAAGCTCGTGGAAATGGTGCTGTACAGCAACAATTCACACCATATCGACGACTTCATTGAAAATGCAACGCAATACCAAGGAGAGGGGAGATCAATAGTTACCTCTACGCAGGGTTGTGCGTGGAAGCCAGGGTGGGCAGAACCGACCCGTGCACACCAGTGCAGTTGAATTCAGTTGCAGTTGACTGACAAAGATCATTGTGACGAGTGATACGTATATAAATGAAGATCAATGTGCAGTGTGAGGCGATGCGAATCCTCCTGTGTAAGTCTGGCACCCAACCCGGGTAGGTCCTGTCGTATTCATGGCTGCATTCGGCTCCTGGCAACTAGTGCGGCTTGTAATTGCACATTCCGTATCGCCGTGTGTAGCGAACATTTTGTGTGCGTGATATCACTATCTGATATTCAGCGAAAACATAATCGTTGGGGGTTCAAGCCCGAAGGAGTAAGTAAAACCATTTCCTGAGTCACGATGGATTCTTCAAGCGATTTTTGCGTTTTATCATCATCATGGATTGTCATTGTATTGCTGTGTGGCAGTCTGTATATTATTTGCCTATTCCCGACTGGGTGGTGTCTAGAACTCCTTTGAGAGTGCGGATTTGGCATGCTTGTCAGGATGCTGTTCGTACGTTGCTACCGATCCAAACGAACAATCTAAGGGGAATACAGCGTGATGGTTCAGATCCAAAACCTCAGTTATACTTAGTCATGACCCTGAGACTAGTCCTTGCTATGGCGTCCGATTCCTTCATCAACAGGATGAAGGACTCGGACGCCATAGCAAGAATCACATGACGATGACATCTTTGCGGTCAATAGCACCACACAGAACGCGGACATGACTATTTGGGCATTAAGCACACAAAAGCTGTATAAATTCTTAATAAGTGGTTCTATCGATGTGTTTCGGCACAGCGTCAACGGCTGGGTCATCTTTGGCTGGTTTGCTCAACTTATCGCCGCTCGTATTGTTACGAGAATCATACGTGGTATCTTCGGCCACAAAGGCAGCAAGAAGTAAGTAAACATACTCACAAATTTTGGAGTCGTCACGTAATTACTAGTATAATAAGAGTTGCGGGATGAGACAAGTCCCAATGCAGCTCTCGAAGTCTGCAAAATCTGTATAATCATCCGACGCCAACTGCCAGGCGGACAAGAAACTCACGTGCCTGGGCTACACATTAGCTAGCTGAGGCGAACTGCCTTGGTGATAGTCTTCATGTAGCGGCGACAATTTTTATAAATCGGCGCTGACCCTTAATAAACTATTTAGTAACATAGTAATCAAAACAGGTCTCCTGATTATTCGTCCACCACAAATTGATTAGTAATGGCCTACCCCTAAGTGGAGCTCCTTATAAGTTGGAGCTCCCTAGTTTCTCCCTAATACTACATGCAAGATCGTATAATAGAAACATGTGCTCGATATTCTGGTACATATACGGCGTTTTGAATCAAGCTTTCTTCGATTTGCGGACAGACAAGAACTGTACAGTCTTTATTTATTCGCAACGCAGACAAATACGCAGTTGATGTAATCAATAGTGCAACACGGTATTGAAATAAGCAGCTGTTGCTGGCGTCACGCTCGGCTTCCTAAGAACTGTAGGGCGGATAGAATCTCGAATAATTAAATCTTACGATGCCGCTTGAAAGTGTAACTAATCTGAGCGTTCACATCCCGTTTCAACTCCGGCTCCAAAGTTCGTAAACCGTTCTATTCGCTTTGTCAATAACTCGCACCGTCCAACTCCAAGCTGATGAGCCGCGAAACTCTCGTCGTCGTCTGCGTCGGACTCTTTGCAGCCTTTCAGATTCAAGCCGAGACTGGGGGCTCGTTCAGCGCAAACTCGAGCACTGACGCATAGGTTACAGTCGGCTTTCAGAACATCTTGACTCGAAGCGCTCACAAGTCCTACTTTGTCGGATTACGTCTAACGGACACGGGCGAAAACATTTGCTACGGAGTGCTGGTATTTCCAACTCGAGTGCTTACATCGGGTTGTAAGCAGACGTACTAGTCCTCTCCTAATTGAGGGGACTGGTTCCATCGAACTCCAAGGAAACAGCTCGCTGCAATCGGATCACGGTTCAATTTCGGCAGCCAAGGCGACGGAAGCGAGATCATCTAGCTCAAAGACGTCTACAAGGAGTACGACTACTACTCAGATTCGGGCTATCAAGCTGTCTCCCTCTGTGAGCTAGAAAGAGCTAGCGAACTGAAGCCTGGACGCTTCCTGATGCTGCTACCATCAGTCTTGCTGAGAACACGCTGTTGACAACCTACGGCTGGGCCAACTTTAACAACGAGCACGTCATAACCAAACGCACTCTAATATCAACTGATGTGGGTACATGCGCGAACCAGAATATCTCATTCAAGGACTGCATACTTCTTCGGCCGACGACGGATGCAATATCGTGAACGGAAGTCCCCTGATCATGAAAAACGGCACCAAAGAGATGCTGATTGGACTTCGGTTCACGATCAAGGAAGCGTGTGGAGTTTCTGGTTTCCCAGTCGCCTTCACAAGCTTTTCTGGTGTCTTAGACTGAATAAAAGCGGGAGGAGCCGTCACGCAGGACATTGAAAATCTCAGCAATCTGGTTTCCGCATAATGACGCTTAATCGGCGATTGTAATATCAAGAAGAAACTATGTATACTGGGATAAAATGTATCTCTAAACAAAGACGCCAGTTTTACGAGCTTCGTTCAGTCTAATTTAAAACGCAGGGAGAAGATTTTTTACGATGGAATTTCTTCGTCTCAAACGAATATCCAGCATGATGAGGCCATTATCACGTAAATTTAGCGTTAGCTCGCATCTTTTTTATGATGCGAGCTGTCAGGCAAATTTTGTACGATCTGGTGTCATACGAGTCGATCCGCCAGGGGAATTGTACCTTCCGCTGGCCATTTTTTTATCTACTGGCCGACTGTATGTCAATATTTGTGGCTAGCACTATAATGGTATTCTTGGTTTACGAGTCTGGTTCTGTTGTGACTGCTGGTTTTATTGTTCGCTAGTACGCTATGGATGTCCTGTTCGATCAAAAAAATTTCTTTATCATTTTACAAGTTCTCCAATCTACACTCCAACCAGCAGCGACGCCAATGACTCGATTCAGTTTACTTGCAGGCTGTATCACCGTCAGCATGGCGTGGACTCACGTTCTTGCCTTCGACGTTGGCTCCATGAGTTCCATGACAGCTTCCGAAGGATCAGTCGAGATTAATTCCGATCTGCGAGAGGGTTCAGTCGACTGGACGGGCGTTGATGATGAATCACTCGACAGCGTTTCTGTCAGTGGCAGTAGCAGCAATGATACCGAGTCCATCAGCTTTCACGCTGTGCTTTCACAGTACAAGTCGTACATTGTGGGTCTGCGATTCAGTACCCAAAGTAATAATCTTTGCTACGGTGTGCTGGTCGCGCCGAAGCTTGTGCTCGCAGCCAATTGCGAGCAGAGTTACGTTATCGCAAAGGAGGTTCCATGGGCGCCAGCTCAAAAGGGCGCCCGAGTTTTTGCCAAGAACTACGCCAAGATCGGCTTGCGTTCTGCGCTCACAGGCTCCTTCAAGGACGGCAGTGAAACGATTCGGATCACGTCTTTCTGGAAATACCCGGATTACTACCAATACAACAGCTTGAGACTGACTCTCTACAACTCACGAAAGCAAGCACGCAGTCCCCAATCAAGGTGCAACAAGAATTTCCTGATCTGTCATCAGCGACTGCAGTGAGCTGGTCGAACCGAACGGATTCAGCCACGTTGGTCGAGACAATTGTTGCTTTGAGGAATCAAGATCTTTGCAACGCACCTGGCACGTCCGAAAAACTGCCACAATGCTCGTTCTCGTGGGCCTATTACAGCGGTGTTTCATCGCCAAGGGTAGTCCTATAATCACGACCACTAATGGAGTGGATACGCTCATCGGCATCACGAATGACGATGCACCTTGCAGCGAATCCACGGCTCCGGCAGTCGCGCACGCAGATATCTCGAACGTCCACTGGTGGATTTCATAAATTCTGCGAGGGACACAACTTCTAGTTTTTTTGCTAGCTCCATATAGGTTACACTGACTGAGGCGGGCCATTTAAATCGTCTAACTACGAAAGCTTATAGCTTTATACGTTTGAATAAATTCATTCTGCTCACGCCCGTAAAGTTACAATGTGATCCCATGTCCGAAATGCTATTCTTGCGAGTCACGGCTAGACAACTTCAACGATAAGCGCGAATTACCAAATACTTGATCGCAAATCGTTTTTTTTACCCACACAGGAAAGTCTGCTAAATTTCTCGGCTCCCAATCGGGAAATATCCAGGTTCTGTTCGTCGGCGTGGATTGAATGTATCACGCTGCTCGAGTGGTAAACATTTTGCAGCCAATTATCATTTTTGGCAAATGGATTATCGGTTATAAGTCCTTCGATTGAGCGATATAATATAATGCCAAGAAATGGGCGCAAAAGTCATGGAAAAGTTAAACAACTTCAAATTCTAAAATTGCTTGACTGTTTAGGGTGAACAACAACCTATATCTTCGCGGCTTGACTGAACATTCATCTTGCAGTGATTTATTTTTCTCGTGTATGATAGATATACATTCTAAAAATCTGCTGTGTTATGACAGAAATGCGTGGTTGCACGTACACTGAAGCATCACACTGTCATTGTGTAATGAGAAATCGTCTTGATCATTTTACGTTTAGGCACACGAAGCACACTACAACGACGCCCTCGCAAACGGTTTTAGCCATATTTTCTGGTTACGAACGAGTCATTGGAAGCCAAATTTACCGGCATACTCTCTCAAATTCGGCATTGGATATATTACTTCATGATCGCTGCAATAGTAGTACATGTGAGTGTTTGCCGTCATGGCTGAGAAAATTGTTGGGGTCTTACAGAAGACTGAGAGTGAAAATGTATGCTACGGCGTACTCATTGCACCAAGGCTTGTGCTTCAATTGTATGGAAGCAAGGCTACGAATTAAAACCAAAATTTGCAAACGTTTTCAACGAAATCTGGAAAAACACGATCGGATCCTATGATAATGACTGAAGAATGAACGGAAATGAAAATCAAACTCAAGAAAAACGTACAGAGTATCATCGTAATTCGATCCGGATATCGCGTTGTCGCCGTTATGTGTTCTTGAGGGCCACTCTATTCGCACCTACTACGTAGTATGACACTGGCAACTTCTGTACTACACAATTTAGCAGGGAGACGACTCTTATAACGGTTAAAAATGGGTTCAGGTCACCAATACAAGGAGTGCGCCGAGAATATGCATTGGGATATTGCCGCGTCAACGGCATGCAGTTATCGCAATGGTTCCAAGATTGGCATTGCACAGTGGCTTGTCTGCAGCAATGATATATTAATGTTATTTCTCTGATCATGCAGAAAGACGTCTTAATCGGTATTCGTTACACTTGCGAAGAAGTGAGTGGTTAAATTCGGTTTCCCGATCGACTACACGAGCTTCTCTGGAGTGTCGGAGTGGAAATGCTGATTGATTTTATGCTCAATACTTAATTTCAAAGCTGATTTTTGAATCAACTGCATTAAGTATCGTTGAATTTGCCCGGTCTAGATAAAGTTTGATGACGTTGATCGTAATAGTGCGCAATGGCGTAGTCACGAGTTTAAGTAAATGAATCAATTTACTGAACTGATGTACACGATGACATACGAGACATCTTCCCTTTCTTCAACTCGTTGTTGCCTGAACAAATCCAAACTTACATTCGCTACCATAGGTACCCATAATAAATAGTATTACGTATTTCGTTGTCAGATATTATCCTATGTTGGCCTCTCGATGACGCAACTCAGTTAAATTTAATTATCTTAGACGGTCATTAAACTTGATTTGCGCACAATTTGTTGATTTTCCTGAGTGAAAATAAGTTGATGCCCAGTACTCAAAAGTCCTACTTCGTGGAGTTGCGCTTATAGGCTTCGAGCAAAAACATTTGCTCTGGCGTTCTAATCTCACCGTTTCGCGTGCTGACAAGCAACTGCAAGCAGTGGAGCCTCACATGGAAGAACTTGTTTACCACTCCAACGGAGATACGCAGTGATTGGATCACGGTATTACCCCGGGCAGCCAGTAGAAAGACCACTAAAATCTCTCATCAACTAGAGCACGAGAAGTATTCGAACTCCGGCTATCGATCTTTCAGCGCCTATCAGCTTCAAATGGCCAGCAAACTCACGCTTGTCAAACTCCCCGACACTGAAAACGTCATTTATGTTCAGAACAGTGCTCTCACGACATATGGCTGGACCAACATCAGTGATGAGCGAGAGCATTCTAAGGTCTGCCTCAGCTGATGTGTGCGACAACGAGAAGATCTTATTCATGGATAGCATCTGCACCGTAACTTCGTCGGCCGACGACGCATGCAACATCGCGAACGGAACTCCTCTCATCTGAAGCAAGAAGCGGACGAATACCCGATGGAAAATCGTTACACATACAAGATGGCGTGCGGTATTTTGGGGATCCCACTCACGTTTTCCATCTTAGCAAGACAAAGAAATTCGACCACATTTCCAAGTCGGACCTCTCACTTGTGTTGAGGGTATATTCTTTTTTACTGACTGGTAAATTAAATAAGACCACCATAAACTGTGGTTGAGGAGGAAGTGTGGATATCATTTCTATGGCCCAACTTTCAGTGCACTCAACCTTCTTACTACATATTTCTACATGAATGTTGAATAAACGCAAATAAATACAGAAACGAATAACTTTTGCCACAGCAACAGTTACCAGGACGGCTTTAATAAGGCACATAGCTAAATGTATATAGTTTATAGTTTTGCATATTACGCTGAGTTCAAACTCCATCATTCAAGTTCATTTGTAACTATCTACAATATAAGGAAAGCTGTTCATACTAAATCTTGAAGCATATACGTCATAAGTTTATGCGTACCATTATTCTTTAACACTCCAAGCATTTCCTTCGAATCTTTTCATGATTACCGCGGCTCTTTACTCACCAAATCCAGCATAGCCAGTCAGCAAACCTGCAGTCCAACGAATCTGGTTCAAAATCCCGACAAACCGTGAAAACGCGATAGGATAACCTGACTCATCACAGCCTTCAGCCATCGAGTTATATGCCAAGCTAAGCACAACATCCTTCCCGTTAGCTTGCGTGATAACGGGGCTCCCTTGCGGGATATTGCAAGTGCCGTTAGCAAGCCAGGTTACGCCACAAATGCACGGATTGAACCCAATATTGTAATTCTTGCAGCGATTAGTCGCCACGATATCCAAATTGCGCATGCTGATCATACTTGAACGGCTGTTAACTGGTTTGCTCCAACCGAACGTCGTGACCGTTGTTCCTTCTGGATTGTTGTCTGTGTCGTTTACTGGTAATTGCACTGGATGCTTCGTGCTCCTCTTTTCGAGAACGTAGATGCTGACGTCACGATAGCCTGTGTTCAAGTAGTACGGAGACTGCCAGTAGTTCACGATCTTAATTGTTTCGCTGCCATCGTTATGTGAGCCACTATTATACCGTGAACCCACGACTGCGTGTGTTATTTGCGCTGGAGCAGGAGTCAGGTTGGCTTTGACCTGTTTGAACATGATTCCAGACGTCAGAACATATTTCGGCGCAATGAGCACACCAAAGCAGTAGTTATCGCCCGTGGAATTAAATCGAAGTCCAACCAAATAGGATTGCTGAGTCTCCACTGTCAGAATATACTCAGCTGCCACAGACGAATCACCGCCATTCGCGCTTTTAAAGTCACTTGATGCAACTTGATTGTTGATTTCAGCGATGGAGTCGGACGATACATGGACACTTTTGCTGACGGCAAGGCTTCTCATTTGCTGAGCGTTAATGCAGAGCTGCATCATGGTACTCATACTCACAAAGAGCAAGACAGCCAACTTCGTTGGAGCTGCAACTGACATTGTTGGGCGAGGATTCTCAAGTGCTTGTTCGCGCGATAGTTTTGGAACAATGAAAAAGATCTGAAGTTCAGATGGTCGGTTAAATAGAAGCAACTACCACGTATAGCTATTTGCAAATATTGCGTCATCGACAGCATAGGAACGATGCAATAATCATCCTGTCACGCCAATACGCAGTCCGCTCATACGATGGAGAAAAAGGATCCCTATGTAAATTTGCTGGAGGTAATATTATACTGGCTTGCATAGAGTTTCGCAAAGTTTAGTAAGAACGTCAGCCACGATATCTGGCAATTATCTGGTGTCACGTGAGGAAAAGACAAACAAATTAATTTAAAAAAGAGCGTTATTTCGTTCGTAATATCGGATCGCCTCATCGATTTTTCTCTCCGGACGAACTAAAACGAAGTTTTGACTGAAAAATCTTGCGACCTGTGCGACGTTGATTCGTTTGGATTTGAAGCACGTCAGATGTAATACTCTGGAGTACGAATTAAAAATAGGTCGGAATAGCTTCTACTCCCAAGCCTGTCAAATATATTAGATAGACCTTCGGCGTAGAACTGATATTTCATTGCAGTCCATACTCTCCGGTACTCTTAAGGACAACTTCGAAACGACATGAATTAAGCTATCCTCGATATACCTAGAATACAACGATCACAACAGCTTGATACGATGCTGTATTAACTCATAAAAGCAAGCAAGCAAGAAACGAGCCATACACGCCTTAGAATCCTTTATTTTTGAGAGACGCACCCAATGATTTTGTGGTAATACATAATACATGTGCGTGCGTCTCTCGGGGTAGATGTGGTCTGTGCCGTCATGTCTGATATCGAAGATGTTACTGGTTACAGCAAAGGGAGCAATTTTTAGCAGAAATCTGGTAATTTTGCGTACCATCGAATACAAATTTTATTTAGTTCTAAAGTTCAACGACACCACTACTAGTGAACCTAAGGATATTAAAATGATCTTTATAAAAATTGCGTCATCGTAGTTACATTCTCAGGGAACACATTCGTGCAGACCTTTATACAAATAAATGACATTTTCGGCAACGATGAGGCCACTTTTTAATTCAAACATTTATAAATTATTTAATCTATCCTCTGAGATCTGCTATTCACGGCAAAGACTTTCCTCACGTTTGGACGTGATTCAAATCTCCCATTTCACTTTCGCTTCCTCATCAGTTACTACCACAACCAATTTCAACGCACCGATGAGTTGTGCAACCATCCTTCGTGTCGGTGTGGCGCTCTGCCTGATGTTCGTCACCCATGCCGAATTTACCATCTCGTTCCAAGGCTCCACTGACAGTCCAAGCGCCAATATTGGCAGCACGGATAACGCAGCCAACGAAACTGTTGGCTTCTACAACGTCTTGACGCCCATCACTCAAAAGTCGTACTTCGTGGGGCTACGTAGATCGGAAACGAACATGAATATTTGCTACGGCGTGCTGATCTCAGATGTCCACGTGCTAACAAGCGGTTGCCCGCAGAAGAGTAAGATGTCGCCCAAATATGGCGACGTCTTTCGCATGTCTAACGAGAAGCAATTCGCGGTCATTGGATCACGCTACAACGCCGGTAGCCACGAGGATGGAAGCGAAACCATAAAGATCAAAAGCTACGCTGAGCACGGCAAGTATTCGAGCTCTGGGTATCGTGCATTCAGCATCTACACACTTGAGAAAGCCAGCAAACTCACGCCCGTCAAACTCCCAGACACTGAAACGATCAACCTCGCTCTGAACACTTCTCTCACGACCTACGGTTGGACTCTAGTCAACGAAGAGTACGTGATTACTGAGCGCGTTCTTCAATCTGCTTAATCGGAAACCGGTTCACGTACAAGGAAGCGTGCGGCATTTCGGGGTTTCCTGTCGCGTTCACAAGCCTTGCTGGATCTTTGGCATGGGCGAAAAAATCGAGCCACACAAGCTGGTTGGAAAACGCGATTGAATCCACCATCAACGTTGTAGTGAATGGGGTTCTTGGATCATAGCAAGTATCTTCACGTCTAACTTGCTCTGCGACGGGGCCAAGTTTGAGTCCAATACTGAATCGAGCCATGCATGGTTGATGTAAAGCTTGCTAGCTAAGTTCTTCGTGCGAATCTCTATATGATTGCTGAGTTTCTAAACTCATTGAATATGAAACTGCATTTGATCTATCGTCGAAGTTTAGCACAGGAGATTACACTGGTAGTGCTGAAGCACGTTGAAGTACGGAAAGGCCCCTGGCTTAAATTTATGATAGTAAAACACGTTAACAACTGATCCAAACGGCCAAACTCCATCAAATTCGCATTCAGGAAATTTTGTAATCTCGGGAAAGATTGCAATTGTTTTTGGGGACATCCAAACGGGGTCAACTAACTACTCCGAAAGAGCTTTTCTCAGCTCAAGGCTCGGGTGAATTCTATTGTCAAGTCGGACGAGTATCGTAAAGAAGCACATACTATTCGTCTTGCGCTTCTAGCCGACTTGCGATCCTTCGACTCCGATGACCATGACATTTGTACTGCAGGCTTTGAATAGATCGGGATGAATCCGAGAAGCTCGCGATGTCGACGAAGCAACTTCCACAACGATCCTCTTGAAGTCTTCTTTGCTCACGGGTAACCCGAACGTTTCCAGTTTAGCCATCGGGACGACAAAACACAGTTCAACCGCAGCAACTTGGTTCAGATAGCCAGCGACGAGTCTGTTGAAGAGGTCGATGAAGTATTTCGCATCGAACGTACGACACTCACCACGCGTCACTTGAACAAACCGGACCAGTTGTACTGCTTTGTCGATAAAAACAGCGTCGTATCCGCCTTGGTTCCACTTGACTGGAGCCATCCGCTTCGGAACATCCAATGAAACTCCAATCGGATTTTGTAGGGATCAAAAAAGACGATGGTTGAACTCTCCCATTTGCGACGTAGTAATGTCGATTCCACATACATGCTCCACGTCAGGCCATTATGGCTAAGCTGGGCAAACAAACTAGCTTCGAGAATAAACCCATTCGTGGATGGATTCATGTTGCAAGCCGTCGCGAAATTCTGGATTAGACGAGGACCCATGACCGTTGCAAAATGACGCACGACGTACTCGCTCACCAATCGAACGATGTAACCATGGGGGCACTCATACCGTGCAAGTAAACGGTTGACAACACCAGATGACGAATCGCCAACAAAGCCTTGAAGATAAGTTTCAATGTTTGGTGCTTCCACGATTGCTTTGTCGAGTTCTTCAATCGCCGTCGCTGTCGTAACTTCAAACATGAGTCTAGCACTTCCACCAGCCACAAAGTACTTCTCTTGTAACAACTTGATTCGCTCCGTCGCTTCTTTTTTTGGATCAGATTGTGTTGGATACGGTGGAAACATGGCCACTACGTTGCGGAAAAAATCGTCGTTCAGGACTGCCTTCTTGTAATCATCAAAGCACCATGACGTCAGCTCAAAAGGCATCTGTGTATGTACTGGGCGAATCCGACGACCCCCTGCCTGCGTGTCGAGATGCAATTCACTCAATTGTACCATCTCTAGATCGTGTAATTCTCCAGCCGACATCTCCAAATCCTTCATTTCAGAGTCCTGGAACTCTTCATCCACGTTCGCCGGAATCCGATTGTAAAGTTCTGGACGATAGTCTTTTCCGACTGTAACCATCGAGCAAACACACACTAGTCGATGCTTGATTTTGTCTTGTTGATGCCAACGTAGGCACTTGAGATGAGCTGCCTCTCCAGCTGCAGATGACTTGACGTACCCATCCAAGAACACAATCGTTTTCCTTGTCTGCGACGTCGTATTCAAGATTGCTGCCAGATCGCTCTATCGTCTGCTCCTTCACAACACAAACCGCTTTCTTGTTACCCTGAAGCCAAACACGATTGAAATGCTTGTCATCTCGCGAGTAGTGAATCCAAATCACGTCCCAGTGCAATCGATTGAGTGATCAAGCGAAGGCGAGCGCTGCGCACGACTTACCCGTTCCACGTAGGCGACAACCCAAAGACGCGCATACGTTTGGATTGAACACCTGTTTATCTCTTTCTATTGCTTCACCAGAGGTGGGCGACGATAGATGATCAGCGCCTGATCAGGGTGACCAATTCCGATACCACTGACACACGATGGTGGCAATTCAACCAGTCGATCGTCATCTTTAACGAGGAGCCGAGAGCACGGTTCAGGTGCGATATTCCAGTCGACTCGTGGTACATCGATGGTAATATCCGCTCGACGCTGCTTCGGCACTTGCACGATGAGTGTCGCTTCCTCATCAATATCAGCCAACGAATCCCGCGGATCCAACGCCTGCTTCGCCTCGTACGCCGCCCTGTCCGCGAAAACGTTGAGGTCGGACGCTGCTATCGCTGCCAGATGACTGTCTTTGAACTCCCTGCTTTCGGAATATATCAACATCTTCAGTATCCAAGGATACAAACGTCACTGACGTCAACGCCCTGCCATCATCGCCCAAAAGCTGAAACCAATTTCGATTCATCTCTTCTTTCTGACGCAGCATATTCCAGACTGGCAAGTCAACTTGATCGAAAAACGATGTCGTACTTACTAGAGGTGCTGTGGTTCTACAATTCTATAGTGAATTCCGAGCGCCTGACATTTATCATTTTAGAAAGGGTTTAAAGCTGATCCAAATGTACTAGATTAGATTAACTGAGCACATCTTTGACTTTCAATCTGTTAACAAGCAGACCGGAATGACGCCAACAGTTACGGATTGTCCCCTCAGACAGATGCTGCCACTCAACAGAAAGACATTCAATACCATTTAGCAGGCTGACTGAGTAGGGCGTGTCGTCGCCATCAAGAAGGCGATCTACAGCAATCTCAGAGCGAGTTCTGCTAACACCTCTCTCTTCGGCCGCTATGATGCCTTGGTCCATCTGTTGAATCACAATGGTCGCATTGGGGACGGAAGCTTGTGCACACGAACGTTGGAGACCTCGTCAAACTCAATAGGAACAGAAGCGTTATCCACGAGAAGCAGATGTTTCTCTCTGCTTACTTCATCCTCTCATTCAGCTGCACTAACCATTCACGGTACACAGGCACCGTCATCCAGCTCTTACGCGTGCTGACGTACTGGACGTCTGCAGGTCGATGATGGAGTCAGCGGGGGTGCTTGGACGTGCCCAATATCAGAGCGTCATCTTCTCAGTCTGGGATGGCCTTGTAGTAGAAGGCAGCTACATCCATGTTGTTCACATCATCTGGATGGTAGGTCCAGATTACGGTACGTAGGGCTTGGACCGATACTTAAGTGGCGGCACGATCAACCGCATCGCTTACGTCGTGTGCGCGGCGATACTTCAGCCCATGGCGCGTGAGAAAGTGCTTGAGCCAGCTGTCACGGGTGAACGACGGCTGCTTGTCCTCCGGGATGCGAAGCTCGGCGGCGCATATACGGCCAAGGGCAATGATCGCACCGCCACTCAGTGCCACTTTACCGCGCTCTACGAATGCGACCGCCTCCGCAACCCGGATGTCGAGCTGCACCACGTGCGCTCCGGGGGTTTCCTTGTACTGCCTGCTGTTGGGCCACATGGCTTGTAGCATGCGCTTTGACTTCAGGATTCTGAAGACGGTCGCCTTGCCAGGAGGTTTCCCTAGCTGGAATTCCCTCATCGCCCATTTGGCCAGATCTGCCAAGGACTATGTCGGCTGTTCATCGCGCTTCAGGCAGAGCTGCAGTTGCTGGTTCTTGGTGAGGAAGACGCGCGCCATTTGTTTTGGCGGCGTTCCAGCTTGTATTTGAATATATGTCATATATCAGTACGCATATGGTAAACCGTTTTAGTTGAATATATATATATATATACCAATCAGAGGGGTATAAAAAGTAGGCCGTTCCTTCAATGCGCCCCTTACTGTATTAGGCGAATTGTGGTTCCAAATTTTCGGTTTGATAACGGAAAATCCCCTGACATACAAGCCATGTGACTCAGATGTGACTTGACCCATCACCTTTTTGTGATGTAAAATGTGATACAAACTTCCACAATCTTATAAACCAATAAACGAGTTGCTCTCACTTCGCAAAAAAAGGGAGGGGGCACGAGAGAAGCCGACAACACGGTACTGAGGATCACCGACAGCAGCGACTCGGACGACGGCGGGGTGCATGGCGCGTGAGTACTGAGGAGCGTCACGACAGCGGCGACGCCAGTGATGACCCAAGTACCACCGAGTACGACCATTGTTATACGAGCGACGGGGTCCGAGCGTTAGATCAAGAGCATAAGGGTAAAGCAGTACACGCATTTGGCGAGGATGAAGGAACAAAAAATCGCCAGGCGGACAAGTCGCCACTCGCGCCAGTACTAGACGCATTTGTGCCCGAAGATAACTCAGTCACGATTTTCGCCGTGGGATGATTATGGCCGAGTTCAAAGTTTTCAGCGAACGAACACACCAATTGTTCAGATATTGCGTTTGTTTGTGTAGCCGTTGCTTTAATGTTGATGCTCTCTTGTTTTATATTGTATCCGAAAGTGGAATCACGCAATAGCAAAGTCAAATCTGCGCCCAAGTTCACTACTGAATGCGGAGATTACTACACGATCGAGTACATATGCACGAACGAATGGCGAAATCCTCGGCGAGGTAATACTACAACGCTACAACGGGCTGTGGGCAAAGAATTAGTCACTTTTGTTATTAGGAAAAGTAATTTGGCCAGTTCAAACCATGCGAAATACGGGTTGCATAGCGGGCGTGATTGCAATTCTGAAGATTGGGCACGATGAAGACAACAATAGATGTTAGGATGCACACGTAACCTCGCAAGTGGTTCGGCACAATCACCTGGTCACTGTGTGGTTGTGGTCTTCCTACTCGGAAAATCGCGTCGCGCAAATCGCCATGGTGGGTACGCTTATTTCTGTGGAGTCTAGCTGCAGAAAGATACGCGAGTACGTGGCAAATACGGCAGGTATGGAAATGTGGCTCAATGCGTGATATGTGCAATGATTTATGTGAACTGTGTGATTGATGTGGCACATTTTGTATGCTATTTAGGTACTCATGTAACGGGAAAAGACGTCCAGAATATGATACAACGTATCAAGAACGAAGTAAAGCCGGTGCCTGTTGAAGAGCGATTGCGTTCGGTACTTCAGAAGTTCGCAGATGACACGGAAGAAAATATGGCCAAGCTTTTTGTGGACGAAGAAGATACTGCGTGTTGCATCGCCTTTCAAACCACAGGCATGAGGCGCATGTTCGCTTCATTTCCATGAATTGAGGTGGTTGATGCAACTCACTGCACGAACGACCTTCGGTATTAGCTACTGAGTTTTATGGTACATGACGCGTTTGGGGAAGGTCAACATGTGCACCACACGCTTGTCGATTAAGAGACATCAATAAATATTTGTAGCGGGATCGATGCGTACAAGCGGCTGAATGCTGGATGTGAAAACATCCAAGTATTTATGGCACGTAAATCCGGATCATTGACTGGGTCGAGATTGCCTCTTATGTGTGAAATTATTTGAAGGTTGTTAAAGACATGAATGAAATTGGGACTTTGAAAGACTGTTTCCAAGATGCTCGCGTGTTGTTGTGACAATTCCATGAGCTCATCTACTTTAAGAAGATCAAGAAAAAAGGTGACTCTGGAATGTCCCGAGCTTTGCGAGACCGACTCATGCTTTCCTTGCATCGTATGGTGTACGCAAACACAGAGAAGGCGTATTTGGATGCTCGATATTTATTGATAGGAGAACTACCAAAGCGAGTTCCATCCGGCACGCTAAAGCAAGTTCCACATGCATTTGAAACATATGTTTTCGAGAACTGGGATCCTTGACGGGAAATGTGGGTACCACGTCTCCGCGGAGATTGCCCTCATTTGGGTAACAACATGAGTAGTCTCGAATAGTCTCGAAAACGGATAGGGGAAATTTAAGCCTTGCTCAACCAATATCAAAGAATGGATGATTGCGTTGAGATCATTCTTGCGCATCAGCTCAATCGCTCGACAGCATAATGGAGGTATGTGGCATGAATCGAGATGGTTATGTCGGTATCTAATGGTGATATGCAAGTAGGATATTTGCAGTATCGTGAACTAAAACTACGACCGTGAGATGCAAGGGCTCTTGAACATTTCCCCTATACATACTGCCGAGCTTGTTGAGAATGTGACGAAGTGACACGAGACGACGAAGGTAATCTCCACCAGAAAAGCCATTGGCCTCCAGCTGGAGTATTCCTGGAACGATCCTGGCCATCTTACTACTTATAATAACAACAGGTCCGTTTTGGTTGTACCCTTCTGAACGCTGATTCGCCAAATTTGATGAGTAATCACCATCCTCCAACAGCGCAACACTGAGAAGAAGAGCGACCACAAACTTCATGGAAGGCGAGATAATTGCAGGAGCCCAAGAAATTCGAAATGAGAGCGTGTGAATCATTTGGCGTTTCATTATTCGACCAGTAATCTGAGCCAGGCTGCAATGTGTAACGTAAAAAGAGTATTCTCCTCAAGCCATGCTAAAAGCATTGGCCCGGATGACGCGAGACTTTTTTAACGCACAGCACCATATCTCACCACATTTCTTATTCGTGTACCGACTAAGTGTGTGGCTTCACGTCATACAGTAATTCGGTCTTTTTCTTGGTCTTTGATACCACCAAAACTACTGTACATATATAAAAATGTCGACATACGTGGTCAATACTGCAGATAAATAAATACTTATCCGCAACTGAGCAGAATGGGCTTTGGATTCTGCGAGAGCTTTATACAGTCCGCGCCAGTGGTATTTGAAAATTGACCTTTTCTCGGAAATCTTGAGAAAAGCAGCGAAGTTTCGGCATTTAAAGACACCTGATTATAGCGAATCACATTCCGCGTCGAATGGCGTTTGTTTGGGCCCAAAATTTCGCACTTTGGACAGAGTTATCGCCAAATCTACAGAATAACCAAATATCAGTGCGAGGAAAGGACAATAAGCACGATGTTCATCTCGGTTTTAAATGCACTTCCCGTGTCGTTGGCGAGTTGCTAATGCTGGATGTGCTTGCCGCCGACTTCGTAAAGCTTCTCGACACGCGTGCGTATTGAGTTCGACAGCGTAAGAAGGTAGGATGGGGGATCGCGTCCCATGCCTCCTGGTTGGCCACTTTGAGGTCTTCAACGGAGTAAAACTGCCGTCCGTTCGCGTACACGAGATGCGTCAAGTACCCCCAAGCGTTCTCAATTGGGTTTAGATCAGGCGAGCGCGCGGGCCACGTCATTGTCGTGTTATTCTCGCGCGTGAGCCACGTTTTCGTGTTTCGGGCTGAATGGGCGGATGCATTGTCGTGCTGGAAAACGTGTTGCTCGGTGTCGAACACTGGTTGCAAATGTGCTATAAGCGTCGCCACGTACTTGGTGGAGGTCATACGGCCATCTAGGAACACCAAAGCCGTCTTGTCGCCGCCGCAGAATGCGCCGCAAACCATGACCGAGCCTCCACCGGAATGGCGCCGAACCGGGACCACTTGCGTCGCTCTGGTGTAGATCCAGCGCTTGTGGCCGTCGGGACCATCAAGGTTCCACTTCTTCTCATCGGGGAACCACACGTGGGCCCACCAGAACTCGTTCAAATTGTTATTTTCTTGAACCCATGCTAGTCGAGCTCGCACGTGTCTGAGGAGAAGCATGGGCCCGCGCCGGACCTTGCGGAACTGGAGCCACGGTACTTCCGCAATGCAGCGCTGTACAGTACGGAGGCTCACAGGCAATTACAACTTGTCACGAACTTTTTTGGCGCTGCCCTGGCCCGACGCGACCAGTCTAACGATTTGGTGCTTAGTTCGAGCATCGATTTTCTTCGTACTGCCGCGAGCTGAGCGGCGCTCGGCACGGGCAGAGACTTGAGTTGTCTTGAGCACGTTATGGACGGCCCGACAGACCTCTCTACTGTCGCCGCGATCGCTGCGAGCGTCAAATCTGCGCTGCGGAGAGCAAAAATGCTGCGTTTCTCTTCCTTGGTCAGTTCCGTCGCTCTACCCATCGCTGCGAATCCAAAATTGCGCTCCCGTGCAGGGCAAGAATTGCGCGCCAAAACCTACGCATTTACAACGCATCACGTGTTCGTAAAAAGCATTAATTACGTTGTTGACCTTTTGAAACGGCCGTAGAGAAATTACACCTTGTTTTGGTATTATCTCCTTTTTGCGAGAAATACCCTATCAATAAGACTGATTTTAGTACCGTTCGACGCGGAATATGATTCGCTACAATCCGGTGTCTTTGGATGCCAAAACGTCAATGTTTTTCTCAAGTTTTAAAAAGGTCAATTTTCAAATACGGACTGTATACAATTCTGTTTATTTCAAGAATAGAAAGTCGGATCTTCCGTTGTGAATAGAGTTGCATTGTCATTCGGCTTATGTCTGCATCGGAGTGACTCTCGCGATCAACTCCAGTGCGAATGTGCTGTGAGTTTCTAAAAATGTCAGCACTACGTTGGCCAGATCGTGTGTAATGGCGTTTTGATCTAATCACCAGAAGTACAAATTGTGCGAGCATGTAGATGAGCTCGTCACGGTAGCGACGATCTTGCTTTATAGGCTGGAAACTCGACGTTTCTGGTGTCACTGTCATGGTTCCGTGGCTGATTTGACGCCCTATTGTCTTTCCAGAAAGCCCGTTCGTCGCCAAAGGAACAGGCAAAAGCACTGTAGAAGGCCTCAATAGTAAAGGTATAT
Source organism: Elongisporangium prolatum (assembly GCA_023335875.1). NCBI lineage: Eukaryota > Oomycota > Peronosporomycetes > Pythiales > Pythiaceae > Elongisporangium > Elongisporangium prolatum. Next base: position 24,072 of record JAADVW010000235.1, read on the forward strand.
ATATATATGGTGTGCAATCTTTTAATTGTTGAATGCGCGATGAAAAGTTGTGCGCAACCCAATCGTTCACATAACCTGAAAAAGAAGTCTCACATAATAGCCACGAAGCTGTCCTATGCTTTGCGTATTAACACAGTATTTTGCTACGGAACTTTAATGCAAACGTAGCCAAGAGTGCATTCAGATGAAGCGAGCTGTCACTACCACTCGACACAATTAACGTCTTCAATACCGCTTGCTATATCGCCAAGACCATCTCAGCTGAGTTGGGTGTCAATCGATGACGTACCTACCAGAATCTTCCGTGGTGCATCGTGTTCAACCAAAGTCCTGCTGGCGTGCTGTCTATACCCAGAAAATCCAGCGCCTTTCAGGTCTTTTGGGTTCGAACAGGTACCACGACACGGCACAAACGGGGGCGATTCCAAGCAGTTTGAGTCTCTTGGCCATGTCATCAGGAGGCGGCTGCTGCGATTCCATCATCGAAGTCTGCTGCATTGGTGTCTGCGTCGGTTGCTGCAAAGCTACCCGGTGATTTCTGCTGTGGCGACCGCCGACATCACGTTGAAGGCGGCTACTGCTGCGCCTCGGATGGCTGTTGTGGCCGCAATTCGTGCTGCTTTTGCGGAGAAAGCCGCTGCTTGTGTTTGGATTTCAATCGCCCTTGCTGTGGCTTGTGCGGCGACGGCCAGTGGTCGGACGAACGAAGATCAGCACACACGGCCCACTCGCCTGGGGCACCTCCAATCCACATCGTCCCTGTCTCAGTGCAGCCGCCGGCCGGTGGATACGCACGCATCTCGTCGCCAGATATCAGAGCGTAGTAGTGAATACACTAGAAGGATGAATGAGGAACCGCGTGTTTCGTGTTGATCCGTCCTACTTGACTCTGCAGGTGCTGGTTCCTGTTGTGTGTGGCTGTTAATGCGCTCACGAGAGCGTGTTGAGACCCTTGGCTTCCAGAAGACTCGAGAGTTCCTGCAAGAGATCATGAGAATCCAGGCAGATCACAAGCAGATTCCATTGCAATGCAGTACCTCGAGCGTGGGCCATCGACCGGCTTGCAGCTTAGAGAACACCAGCTCCTCTGCAGGAAGACACAGAGCGAGTAAGTCACGGTTCAAAAGGGATTGCCACTGTCTGCCACGTACGGTTAAAGTAGACCTCGAAGGCGCCAGTAGAGATCAGACCCTGCGAGACGGAGCCCATGAGCAGGATCACAGCGAAGCACCCGATGCGGTTGTCCAGCGCCTTCTGCAGCAGCGTGGCGTCCAGTCCAAGCTTGCGGAAGATCTATCAGTCATAGTAATCAATCAGTGCAATAGGAGATCTAGTCATGCAGCCAATGCGCACTCACGAATTCGCCAAAGATCATGAGCACCATGGCCACGAGCTGTGCGTAGCCCAAAACGTTGGCCAACAGCTACAAACAGACAATCATGAGCCCATGTCATACAAGACAGCAGCAGTAGAGCCACGTACAGCCTTCATGGGGTCCACAGCTTCTTTCACGCCCGTCACGCGGTCGATCAAGTGCGGGTACTTGTCCTCCAGGTACTCCTTCACCTGCGCAAAGTTCTGCTGGAAGCCGCAGGACGTACAGTACGAGATGAGCACCTCGTCCTGCGTGAAGTCGCGCTTCGAAGTCGGCATGTACGCGCTCGTGGACTTGGCGGATGCAGAAGCCGCATGAACGACAGCCAAAGGTGCTTGCACAGTCCCAGGCGAGGCGATCAGGCAGATGGCCAGCGTGATGAACACGCGCAGCCACGAGAAGCGGCTCATGCGACGCATTGAGAGGCCCATATTCAGTCGTTACTAGCGACGACGAAGAAACAGGATGTGCTTTATTTTCATGTGGGACACATTATTTGGTTTTGAACAGCATTTTTTAGTGTTCGCGACCTCAAACAGAAACAGAACCCACGTTCAAAAACCTCCAATGTTCAGGCGCAAGCCATCTAAGAAGAAGACATCGAGGCTCTACAGTAAAAGGCCTCACGGCGCCCAAGATCGAGGACCTCTCGCCTTTCAACACGAGAGCGATGCCTACGCCTACGCCTCCGTTAGTTTGTACTTGTTCATGAGCGAAATTAAAGGCGCTGAATTCAAGGATGTGTTGCTGCCATTTATAACTTTGGAACGCGATCGCGTCACCCCTCAGTTGATCACGAAGCCGAACGCCGTGATGCCAGTCGTAGATCGAGCACGACAGGTTGCTCGAGATCTGGCACCCCACAGCCGAGTAGCGACGATGAGAGACAAGATCAAGATCAACACTAAGACTATACCCATTGACACTGTGGTGAGCAATGGGATGATCACGTCGCCACTGTAGGCCAGCGAAAGGCTGCTGTAGGTTGAGAATAGCTGCTTACCCTTGAAGTGGGGCGCCGGCAATGTCGGATGGCTGGCCATGTCGTTGCGCACAATTCCATATTGATTAAATACACACATGTGATTAATGCAGACAAACATGACTAAATAGACAGCCCAGAAAATGGGTTCAGAAACGTCCTGCAATTTCAGCAAAGTACGAAAAGCAGATAACGGCCATGCTCATGCAGCGGTGGCTGCTGCTCTGGGTGCTCATGTTCCTGGCCTTGCCGCCACAAGCAGCCCAAGACCACCACGCGCATCTAGCTGCATTGGGTGCTACCTCAGGCTGCGGACTCTGCGAGAGCACTGGGCTCTGCCGCCATGCCTACCATGGAGCTCCAGGCCGCTTTTGCCAGAAGTTGGTCTATGTTGCTGTCCGCAGGACTCGCAATGCATTGCAAACGCGCTCTCGTGTCGCTGTCGAATGGTCATTGAGAGTCCAGGAGATGTAGCTGGAGATCGACACCCTCCATCGTCATGGATCGCTCTGCCTGCCGGTGTCATGTTCCTGCTTCTGTTTTGTCTGAAGTGCTTCTGCACTCGGGAAAATGCTCAAGCTCGGCAACAACGTCGAATGCTTTCCCCCTATGGCGGCCGGTACTATCAGTACGAGTCAGCCAATGGACAGCGGTCGTAAAGACTCGTGGCTCGTTCCGCCATTATTACCAGAAGATCCATGACGACTACTACATAAAGACGCAGTCTATACCAATGGTGGAGCCTTCACACATAGTGTTATGACGCATACTAACTGTAAGTCTAAATGAAGGGCTTTAGTACATCATATGTGTGTCTAGACTGCAGATTTTACCCCAGCTACGAGGAATCGCTGAGCGACCGCGGCGTAAATGCGCTGCGTTATGTGTTGTTTGGTCTGGGACCATTTCTGGACCTGACCGACTTTCGTCGGCGCCTTGTGAACGTGCTGCTGTCCATTCATCTTCTATCTCAAGCCATGAGAACAGCATGGCCTTGATCGTGTTCATTATGTGCTTCTGTTTGCGCTGCTATGTCACGTGCAACTCGGGCCAGCAGCTTTTCAGACTCACGAATTCGACCGTGGCATTTGCATTTTGCAGCGCTGAGTACCAGCACTCCATCTACTATGTCAAGAACGCCACTACCAGTTGTTATGAAATCTGTCTTGTTTATGCAGTGGCGGCTTCAACGGCAATGTAGTAAGTAGCTTAATTTCAATTACGGAAGCACTACATTTTGCTTAGCTCTTCTGGTTGTCTGCGTCCTTCAACGAGAGCGATGATGGGCATGAATGGATACGGACGAAGAAGCAGTGTCGATTGACTCTGCGCTCTATTATGGCATGCACTTTATCACTCACATGCAGGCTCTCTTCGCGATGAAAAGGTATCTTTCCATGGATGCGAAACGTTTACTGTAATTCTAGTAGAAATCTGACTTTTGATTGGCCAAAGCCATTTATTCACGTCAAAAATATATTTTTTAATATATTTTTCAGTCAATTACAGTATTTGGCTGCTTGAAGTTATCGGATTTTCTGACTGAGGTGGATCTGGAAATTGCGCTCAAGCGGCTCTTGTTCCATCTTCCGTGACGATTGCAAGCGCCTCTCGCTCTCACTTGAAATGAAGGCGGTCGTCGTGCAGAAGCAGCGAGCCGGAAGAAAAAGCCGGCGAAGTAATTTTCTACTTGCTGGTCGTGTATTGTCCAACGGCTCTCTGATCGTGTACCTGTAGCGATCTCGACAATTGGAAAAGCTTTCTTGATCGCGTTTGCACAGTCGCGCGAATAATTAGAGTGGTCAGCTGTGGAAAGCTAGGTTAATTTTAAAGCGGGACGTGTCCCATTGCACCAACTGCTCTCCCGCGTTGCCTGAGCACTCGCCAATGTGGTCAAACTATCACGCGCAATGATAAAATCAACTTGGGGTTGTGGGCGACGCCTTACAAGAGCCGCTGAAGAGGATCTTCAATTGTGTTCCCTTGCCGATCTATTGCTTTAACGATCAAGCTATGCTTTGTCTATGCGATTTGAACGAGTCAGTCAGAGATAAGCTGTCCAAAGCACTTACAAACTCCCATCCGGGCTGCTGGATGCGATCGTGAAGGCTGTCGATTTGACGGATCCCACGTCAATCAGTTAATCGAAAGCAACAAAGCAATAAGAACGTACACAAAGCAGAATCGAGCCGGTAGAAGCCTAGCAAACGAACGAGCTCGCCTCATACTAGCTCCTCTCCTATCGACGCGCGACTCGTAATCACTGTCCCCCAGGCTTTTGAGGCAATTGTGTTTCTGGGTTCGTAGCGTTTAGATTCGATCGTACCTTGTTTTACGCTGCGAGCACTTCCATTGGCTGGCGCAGGCCAATCGCCAGAGGGCACGACCACTCTTCTGAGGCGTCAAGGTGCATTCGCTCGAAGCAGCATACCCTGGGCCGTGGGCCAATTTCGTCAATAAAATGAGCCGAGTAACGCTCGGCGTAGGATTGGGACGATCGAAATGTGCAAAAAATACTTATCTTGCTTTCGAGAATCAAGATAATGTATACTGTTTCAACTTTCGATATGTGTAGTACCGAAAAAGCATTCGACTTGTACTGTAAATTGTAAGCGGAAATACTGTATCTTATGCAGAAAGTAGAAACAATCAACTTTGTGATACTGTAGTATTATAGTGGCTCGATATACAACGGAGTATACAGTTGGCCATATAAAAGTGTACTTACTGTAGTGGATTTTCTACCAAATTCCGGATAACCACAGAGCCGTGGTTGGACGATGGAGATGGGCCCTTGAAGTTCTCGCCCGCCATTGCATCCGTCCTCTGGGTTCAGTCTTCCTTCACACCCACGTCCGCTGGATGTAGTAGGATGCAGCAGAGTGGGAGGACAATTGTCAATCCGCCTTGGATCCCACGCATCCTTCCTGATCCCTTCTCCTCCTCGTTGTTTCCTTGCTCATGACCTCCTGGCGCACTCTCCCGCGCGACCAGCAGTTGGTCATTGACACGTCGCCGTCCGAGACGCCGCTGATGCTGTCGCCTGACCACCGCCATGACCTTCGCCAGCGGCAGCTCCTGCGACGCTCGAAATCGCATTCGCCATCCCGTCGGTCGCCAAAGTTGCGCCACACGAACGGACGACTCGAGGCTGAGGAAGACGACGTTGAGGTCGGCCTCACAAGTCGGCTGGCGACCTTGCGTCCTACGCTGCTGGTTCCGTCGGGCGGCCGCGGACGACGTGCAGCGACAGATCCTGCAACGGCAGCAGCGATCTACTCTCAGTCGCGACAGCCTGCCGCGTCAACCCATACAAAACCTGTGGACTGGGCATCGCTTCACGATCAACGCCGCATCAAGATCGAGTACCGAGACGAATCGCTGCGCGAATCGTGTGCATCGAACACGCGACGGATGCTGGCGACCGCAATCCGATCTGGCAAGGCTGACACATCTGCATGTTCTTCTCGATCCAGCCTCACTGGCAGTAAGACGAAGACTTCCAACAGCAAAAGCTCGAAATCCAACGCCGGCGCCTCGATCAAGAGCAACCAACAGACCTTGGCAATGAAGGCGCTCAAATACCGCAAGGTGCTCGATCGAGTAGGCTCGCTGGACCAAGCGCAACTTGCAGATCCGAGCTTCGATATCCTGAGCTTTCTCGGTGCGCAATGGTGCAAGCGCTGACCCGTATATCCGTTTATATTTCCAAAAGGGTTTGAGAACCCTACGCAAAGAGTCGTTTTTTCCATCGTTTGGATCCATTCGTGTTGTTCTCTTTGACTCGTCGGGACTCGTCGCTTCTACTGTCGCTTTGCAGCCTCACACTTGAAAGATCCCGAGACGACGATAAGATGGTACTTGGACGAGCATGGGCTCTCCTGCTGGCTGCAGCTGCCGTATTCGGTACAACGGATGCCCAAACTTCCGAGAACAACAATCCGGACTCGCAGCTGGTGTCGCCACCGAAAGACGAAGGGCCGGAGCCTACTTGGGGCCGACTCTACGTGCGTCGTGGTCTGGCGCCGATCCAGTATTTTCGCGACTCGTACGGTGGCCCGATGCCTAACAAAGAGCTAGAGTTTCTCATTCCTTCGCGAGAGAACAATCGATTTGGCTGCACCACTGACCTGCCAGAGACTGATTTGGAAGCCATACGTGCGACTAATGGCAGCGCTGCACTGATAGTGAACCGAGGCGTGTGCTCGTTTGAGATCAAGTCTCGAGCTGCGGAGGCGCTGGGAGTCGCAGCACTCGTTGTTGTAAGCACAGACGACAACGTACGCCGGCCAGCAGCTTCTCCCGAGGATGACAGCGAGCCGATAAATATTCCGACCGTGATGATCCGTTGCACTGCTGGAGATATGATTCTAGCCACCTTGGATTCACCTCGCAACCAGCGCGTCTTTGGTCGGCTCATGCCCATGCGCTGCGAGAAATCGCCGTATGTATGTACTCCAAGAACAGCAGCAGAGACTATGTACATGGGCTCCAGCATCGCGCGCAGCGGTCTGATCGTGACGGCAGACGAGAAGAACGTCACGCTAGGCTCGTTCCTTTCTTCGACGTACGGTGGTGTTCTTCCGCACAGTGCGAATGCACTTCGTATTTTTTCAATTCCTTTAAAGCACGGCTGCGATATTCCAGATAAAGTGGCTGGTATGGTCGCGGTTGTCGAGTACGGGGGATCTTGCTCAGTGCTGCAAAAAATTATGAACGCGCAACAGGCTGGAGCTTTCATGGTACTCGTCGCCATGCCTACAATGGGCAAACATCCAACTGTGGGTCAAGATTGGTTGGGGTACAACGTATCGATTGCGTCGGCAGCAATTTCTCAGAAGACGGCCAAAACTTTGTTGAACCCTGAGTCTTCACGAGACGGTGTGCGCTTCCTCATAACTAACAGGATCGCCGAAAATTGGGACGTCATCCGAAAGCTTTCTGATAGTTCTGCCTGGCCAAACAGCAAAGACAACCGCGAGCGCATGGTCAAGCGTCTCGTGGCAAGCTTCACGCTGGACGAAACACAGACAACTGCACTCAAACGACATTTTGTCAGTGTCGCTGGTGGATCGGGTGCTGACTGGGATGAGCTCGTTAGCAAACCTCGTGAATCTGCCAAAAGCGATAAGAGAGTCGCTGATTCGGTGGTGGTGCCAGCAAAGTCAGCTCCACATGACGACCTATAAACACGATATATCAAGGAGGATTGCAACGTCGAGTATACTACTACTCACCAACAAGTTGGATTTCATTGGTAATACTTGTGTTGACAGGGGCTCTTGTCTTTGTAATCGTTCTCTAAAGTCCAATCCAGTATGAACGACCGTTCGGGTTGTGCACTGGCGCACTTTGCTTGCCTGCACTCATTGTCCACTCGTACCAAACCTTGGTCGAGGACACACAACGCCAGAACGAGATCTGCAGATCCTCTTCGTACTCCACACGCATCGGTTCGCGCAGAGGGAAATAGATGGGGAACCAACTAAACATGCCATCAGAGTGAGTGGCCGGATTGATACTGAGTGTAACATCGCCGAAGAGCACTGCTTCAAAATACCCAGCGAAGCCATGGACTACCGCGCTCTCAAGTGCCTGGAAACTCATTTGCTTGTATCGTCGATTGTCGATGCGCTTTTCATAATTGGGGTGCTCAAACGTAAAGCACGGTTGTGCGTCCGCAATTGTATAGAAGTTATGTAAGCGAACGACGTACGGGGTCTCGAAACTCTTGAGCGACTCATGCACTTTGACTTCGTTCCAAAGCTTGGATGACATGATAGGCGCTACAAAAGACGTGTATTCGCTGGGAATACTGATGCCACCCACTGTGTAAAGAATTTACGTGAGCAGTCGACAGAATGAGCATTGTGAGATGGGCACGTCAAATTACCTTGCAAGAAATCTTGCGCACCATCAAGGCATTCTGGGGACAATTCATTGTCACTGAACGAGCCTAGTAATTCACTGACCATAATGTCCGCCTGATTTTGGGCACATTAGGATCCGGTCAATATACACAAAGAAATCAGTTGACGTACCCGCTCTGTCGTCTTCCATAGACGCATGTCGGACGAAATGACCGTAACATTATCCCATTTTTCCGAGATTTTGGCATTGCGTAAGGTGATCACAGCATTTGGATTTTTCTCAACCGCAAACATGCGAGTCTGACGATTAGCGAGCGTGGCTGCGCGAAGGGCACAGCGCACAAGAGGGCCACGTCCAGCACCCACAACCATGACCACCGATACTTTATCTTCAGGCGTTTGCTCCAACGCTTTCGTGATTGCAAGCTCGTACTGGTTGTACTTGAATGCATCTTGCTCAAATGTTTCATAGGTTTGTGACTCCAAATTGTCCATAAGAGGCTGGAGTGGGGCCTGCAGGTAATCCAAGTACGGCGCCTCGAACTGCATCTTGGCGTTGAGTTCCTGGCGCTTACCGTACAGAAAGTGCATGTACTGCACATATGGCAGCAGTCGGCCACGATGACGAGGCCGTCCTGTAAAGTAGTACTGGATATTGAACTTGAACAGTTCAAGCAGAAAAGCCTGATGACGTTGCGACAACGTGGGAAAACCCTTACGGTTCGTCAGAAAGATATCCGTATGCAAGATCACCGCCTGGTTGGAACAGTAGACACATCATCAGGCGCCTCTACGGCCAGAGTACAACTGAAAGAAGATCCATCGCCACGTACCCGAACGGGTTCGCCCAGCCAGCGCTGAAGCTCTTCAGACGATGGCAAATCGGCCGTGATCTCAAGTGCGACACTGATCTTGGGGTTGTACTCGCACATCGAGCGAAGTGCATCCCAAGCCTGCAAGATTCATAATAGATGGGAGCCTTGCTAAGTATCACTCCTCGTATCAGCTGCGAAATGATAGTTCATACCTCCCACGGGCTCACATCCTCTGTGGCGGCAGGGTCGTGCTGCTGAAGGCCTCGTCCTTGATCGTAGGTCAATGGGATACGCACCCAGAACTAGTAACACAATCCAATACAAGCGTGTGGATAACCTCAAAGGCCCTGCATAATCAACAAGCTGCACAATCCCAAGCATTACCTGCAGATACTGCGCTTGCGTCGCGGATTGGATCAGTATGCGCGCATAATTGGCACAGCTTGAGTGATTGCGAAGTGCAGGCAGCACGACCGCAGGCACCGACAGATGTGTGGCCCACGCGATCTCCTGCTTGAACACTTTCTCTGCCGTGAGGCGTGAACGCGCGCAGGACGAATCCAAGTTGATCCACTTGGAGACATTGCCAACCACTGACGACGTCCAACCGCGTGAATCGAGCACCATGTCCGAGCCTAGATAAACAGCCACAAAGCCAGCAACGCTATAGTGAGTGGTCTATCGTTCACGCACGGCCCACAATATGTTAGGCAGCATACGTGATTGCGGTCCATCTCGCGTATCCGAGACGCCGTGGTCGTCTCGCTTGAATCTACAGCGCCAGCAATAGCAAAGAACCACTCGTTAGCACTTATGCAACACCGTATACCAGTCATACACTAAATCAAGGCTCTTGCCGCACCTGGGATGGAACAACGGCGCCATCACGGCATTCATCTTGTCCTCATAGACCTGTTTGTCACCGTAGCGAGGTCAGAACTGCTCCATTGCGTCCAAATAAGGAGCCACTCGATGCAGCTTCATGTGGCGGATCGAACCTTCTCGAGCGTGGCGGAGAGATCGTGCGTGAAGGAAGTCTCCAGGCCCACGAAGATGCGTTCGGCGCTCATGGCTCTGCTGCTTTCCCTTGAGATCCGCTGGTTGCCGCGACCAAAATCTGACAGGGAGTCGTACCGTGCGAGACAGAACAAAGAGACCAAATGACAGCGTAGTATTGGAAGCGGTCTTGTATTTATGCTACTTACTGATTACAGACAGAATGCTACGCTACCGATCGCTGCTGCTGAGGCTGCTGTCGCTGTCGTTTCTCCGTGGACATGTGGTGGGAAGGGCCGCCCGCACACTGCAGATCTCCTGTAGCTTCTTGCACAGCACCGCCATGTGCAGATCGCCGTTGACGAACGGCAGTGTATACTGGATCTCTTTGTGCAGCAGCGCGGAGTTGGGCGGCAGATTAAACCGCAGTACCCGCAGCCGGCGCATGAGAATGTACTGCTCGCCTGTAGTAGCGTCGTTCCACGGCTCCATTATATGCCTAAAGACCGTAGCAAAGACATGTTAGCGAGACAAATCAAGGCTAACAAGACGCATAGAACGCATCACTTACAGGCACACGCTGTCGATCTGATGTCGCTGGTACGGTGCGTAGTCCGTGACCTGGGGCAGCGCCGTGTCCTCATCCACAAAGTCTGTGAGGAAGACGCCCATTTGGTCATTGATATAGGCGGACGCGCGCAGAACATTCAGCATCGTGTTGTCGAAATCGCCGCCTAGACGCCGCAGCTGGGCGTATTTGGCCCTTGGGCCAAGTTCATAAATAGTCTGCAGACAACGCAATGATCAAATCAGTCGGCGGCTCCAATGCGAGCTCGGTTCGGTACTCACCGTCTCTTGTAGATCGATGTCAAACAGCGCTTGGACCTCACCTCTCATGGCCTTGTAGGTCTCGGTCACGGCGTCGTAAACATGGCGCAGCGATACGTTTGGGATCTTGCAGATAAATGTGTTGGCCACAAGCGTGTGTTCGCCGCAGCCCACGGCGTTCGTGTTTGAATACGGCAGAGTCGTCGTGACGCTGTCCACGAATTCGTGTGTGAACGCGTCGACAATGGACGGCGCCAGCTGAATGCTCCGCTCCACATACGCCCGCAAGACGCTAATGCGCTGCTCGGGGCTGTCTATGAAGCGGGGATCCATGCGGACGCCTCGGTGGATCTGCTCAAAGATGCTACGCGCCGACGAGGTGCTGCGCGAGAGCGGAGCCTCAAGGAGCGAGGCCTGGAGTGAGGCGTAATACAGTTGCTGGTCCAGCACCTGACGCTTCAGCTGCGCGTTCACACGCTCGACCTGCATCGTGATGATCTTCTCCTTCGCGGCGTGGCAGGCCAACAGGCGCACATGGTCATCTGGTAGTGCAGCGTGCCACTTGGCGCACAGCGCATGGAGCTGTGCAGTCAGCGTGATCGCGTCAGTGCGAAGCTGCTTGACCTCGTGCTAATAGCATGACATAGAAATAACATCAGGGTCAGAGCGAGATCGTAACGGAAGGAAGCCATCCGAGCTCAAAGAGACGACGTACAGCAGGCGGCAGAGCGTGTTTCCGCGTCTGGTTAAGTCTCGAGGAGGCGAAGACATCTTCATCCTCAAAGCCGTCGAGCGTCGTGGTCGTGAGGTCCGAGGACGAGGAATTGCGGCGCAGCAAGAGGGTTTCTCGGCTATGTGGCGAGCTGCGGAGATCCGGTGATGGCGTAGACGAACGCAGCATGGTCAAGTGGTCGAATGCGTGCTTGCTGCCTTGTTCGTTAGCGCTGTTGCTGGGCGTGGAAACTGGCGTGAGGATGTGACAGTGTGCGGGGCCAAGCCACCCAAAACGAGCGAGCGGTGGCCGCTGAGAGTGTGAGGTCGCTTGATTATAGCCGTAAAGGAACCGATTCAACGTCATCATCCCCGAGGAGAGCGCGTGCCCTGGCTCTGTGCGGAATTCACCAGCCAGCGCGAGCCTGTAATCCTTCCTCAGAAGGACGAAGGGAGGGAGGAGCAGTTGTTTGCTCTCGCTCGTGTCTGCACCCTTCAAGGGACTCCCCATCCTACAGGATAACCGCTCGAAGCAACGCCATGCACAGATTTGCTGCAAACGACTGACTATCTCTATGGCATACATTGGATATGATATGCATGTAGGACAGGTTGATCACGCTCGACAGCACTCTGCACCTAAATCATTCTTTTCTCACCCAGTCTGCAAATCCGGGTCTAAGAGCATTGATTGATGACTCCGGTACATCCTCTGGCGATGGGTCATCAAGTGTTTGCTCCGTTACAACGAATTGACGCACGGGTCTTGCATATGGACAGGTCGAGCCAATCTGTAAAAAAGTGTTTAATGTGGGCTTTGATATCCAATACCCTGCTTTTGACGGAATTAAATGCAAGTTTTCAAGTTGGTGAATAGTGTGGCCTGCATTCTTTAGAGACAGATTGAGTTGACAACCACATCCTCCCCAGGTGCAGTTGATGATGATCTGGGATATAGAATGCCATCGAGAGCTTCCAATCAGCCCATTTGATGACCAAATCCTGGAAGAAGCTCTCGCGATGCGACACCGCATGCGAAGCGGCTGAGTGTACTGCGCAGAGACCGCTGGAAATGACGACTGCGTGCCACTGTCTGGTCTCCAGCGGCTTGGTTCGTGGCTCTGCGGCGTGAATCGTGAAAGTGAGACCGCATTGTATGTCGGCCCTGATTGACTGCGTCATCCGAATCGGTTTGCGTAATGCTTTTCACACCAACAAGACGAGGAGCGATGCATCCTTGTAGCTTTGGAGAACCTCCGGCTTGTTGGACTGGCAGGTCTTGTCTGAAGATTGCGCTGGGATGTGGTAAACTCGCGAGGCGGGCGCACACTGAATCATGGAAACGCACACGCGAGCAGGATTAAAGGACGGGAAAGAACACTTTTCTCTCTCTTGGGAGATCAGACCATCAAGCATAAGCAGGTCAACCGTTTACAGCGACCAAGCCAACACAATCTAGCCAGGCGATCCATCCTCGCGTGTGGCTTCATGACGTCACGGATACACTCATGGAATGCCGTCAGTACCGTAGATCCAGCCAGCGGGAAGAAAAGTCGAGGAAAGACAAAAGCCACGCGATTACTTGAGCACCTTGTTAGCATCAACTTGCTGTTGTGCGTCTAATCAAGATACAGGTGTTTGCACCACAGATTAAGGTCCTTTGTCATAATACAGACGATGGAAGCTTGAAGGGACAGCCGCAAGAACAGTCAGAAAGAGCCCATGGTTGCTACAGTTTCTTTGAGTTCCGAATTAACACAGCCCTCGAGCCAGCGACAGTTGTCCTGTTGACGGCCGAGTGGTGCCCCTTGCTCCATTCTCACTGGATTGTCATACGGTACACTGATTATTAAACGCAGCCTTTTGATGTGTCCAAGTGAATGGATGGTCCGAATAAAAACCCAAGCCCAGTTTGCTGTGTGGGTGTGCAAATCATCAGGAGCGCTTCAAGGGAAGGGCGAGAGGAATTTTTCTCGCGGCGTAATACTCTATGTGTGTTTCTCTTAGCTACGCGGATAGGCAATTGTGCGTCTTTTACCTCGAGAAGCTATGATGCTGATGCGATTTCGACTGCTCTTCATTGCTTTTCGATGCTTTGGGATCATTAAGTATTTCTGCAGTTAGCAACCACCATCGTTGCAGCACCATAAAGCTGTCCCGGCTCAACGCCACACACGGGCGTACAGGTACAGGCTAAGCTTTCTTCGTACCAATACTCTTCGCAAAACGTTTGCCGAGTTTGCGCTCTGTTCGAAGTGAAGAACGGTCAGGAATGGTTTGGACGTTTGCATCGGGTATTATCGTAGACTGTACCGTGCGTACTGACCAGTCAGTAACAAATTCGCTATGACATTTGTATCGAGTCTTGCACAATGAGCGTGCTAAATAACTTCATCTAGTTCATACTGGTTGCGCTTGAGAGGGGGTCGCCGGTGGAGCATTGCTCGCGTTCGTCGTATCAGAATTCGCTTGATTGGGCGCTGTTGGCACCTCACTGCCCTGAATGCCCACAATTCCATCTCCAGAAGAGACCAAAGTCGCTGATGCTGACTGATTTGCCGCTGCAAGGAGATTCTGCTGGCGCAATTGCTCTCGCTCACGATCAAGGCGTTCCTGGAGCTCCGCATACGTATCGAGCACACTTCCAATTGATGCCGAGAATTCCTCGCGAGACAGGAATCCGTTCGTGTACTTGATCTTGTGCTGCTCGGACTGCAACTCTGCCGTGATCGCGTTCGTCGTCTCGTTGAATGCTTGATCGTAAGTAGCGGTACTCCACTCCAAAAATGCCTTCCACCTCTGGACAGAGCGAGTTTGTACACCTGATAACAGAGGATGCGGGCTGCTGTTTTCGGCTACCACCCGCTCACCTCCATTACCATCATCCACATACGCACTGCCATCTTCCTCGTTGATAAGTTCACTGGATTCCGCATTCGAGTCATCCACAGGCTCGTGACGAAAAGTACTCAGCATGCCCAGTACCTCATTGCGTGCTATTTCGGTGAGCTCGCTATCATCGATGATGCCGTCCAATTCGCAATTCCAGCAGACGCTCTCATCACCGTATTCTCGTGCGCATTTCTTGTGGTAAAACTTGCCGCATTCGGCGCAGTGCTGTAGAGTTTTCACCCAGCGTCGTTCTTCGCACAACACACATGTTTCCATTGGTCGTGCGCCTCGTCGATTTAATGCGACTTCAGCTCTTGTCAGCGCATGGTTGCTATCAGTTGTTGACGGAGCAGGTGCCTGAGCCCCAGCTACAGGCTCGGTGGCATCAGAGGAAGTGGCAGTAATATCGCTTGGAGGACTGTCTTCACTGGTAGGACGGCTATCATCCATGAATTCTGAATCATCAACATCGCTTCGGTCATCGGAATCGCTCAGATTAGTCAAATCCACGACTTCCAATAGCTGCAGCTGCATACGCCGAACCATTTCTTCGTTCTCCTCGTCTGTCGGTACTTCATTCTCGCAACATTCCTGCATAAACTGCATAAACTCAGGACTGCAATCACCCAATCGAACAGGCTTCTGTATGGTCACCAGAGCTGGAGGGCGGACCGTCTTGACAAAAGAATGCTTTGACGGCTGTACATCGCCAGCGGACGTCGTCCAGGTAGCCTTGGTTCCTTGCGAAAGCGACTGTTTCGGCATAGAGATCGCACTCTGAGATTTTCGCAGGTATCGAAACTCAATCTTCTTCTTTCGCGGTTTCAACACGTTAGTCGACGCCGCCTCAGGTGCGACAGATGCAGTCGATGGACGGTCCGTAGTAGTCGTATCTGATGGCGCAGGTTTTGGAGGTGGGCGCTGCAAGGTAGCCGACAATTCAACACTTTCAGAGGTCGAGACAGCTTGGACAGGTGATAATGGTAAAGCAGCCTGAGTTATCTTCTGCGCTGACGAAGGTTTCGCGGTAATTTTGGGTTGAGCAGAATTTGAGTTCGCATTTCTTGACGGTGTAGCCTTGACCGCCTGTGACTGTGGCGCAACTGACGCGGATTGTGTCGACGAGGAAGCGACAGAAGACTGGCTGATTGCATTGTTTGACACCACAGGCGGTTTTCGTGGCGCAATATCTGAGTCGATCTGCGAAGTTGATGGCACTGATAGAGCTTGACTCACAGTGTTTGGGTGTAATGACATCGGTTTATCTTGCTCAGACGTTGTAGCACTTCGCCGATCGTTAGCTTGTGCTGGTGGATCAGAGACAGTGGCGTTGACATCACTTGGTTTCGTGTTGCTTTCCGGAGCTGGGCTCGCTTCAGGTTCACGAGTGATCGTCTTCAGAGACTGCTTACTGCTGCGTCGAGCAACCCGAAGTCCATCACGGACTGTTACAAAATCGCGTTCATTGAACACGACGGATTGGAAGCATCGCGCCTGGAACAGCGTCCCACGAACAGACTTGCGCGGCGAGGAGCTTGCATCGTCGCCGTCGTTTTCACTGAGCTCAATCGCTTGATCTTGGCAATTACCATCATGGCGCAGGGAAAGCCTGGGTTCCGGTATCGCTATCTCTACAACAGGAACGGCAACTGCAGTATTATTCACTTGAGACGTCGGACCACCGTTGACGTCCGGTGCTGTACTACTTGCAGCTGAAGCTTGATTGCCCTCAGTAGGAGCCGTAGATTCAGAGTTCGAAGCACTTGCTTGATCACTTGGAACTTGATCCGGAGGAGAAGATATCACAACAGCGCTGTTCGTGCTCGGCACCTGAGCCGAAACGGAGGAAGGCACCTTCTTATTTGCAGTCAATTGTGGCGGAGATGCCGAGCCAACTGAAGCCTTTGCAGCGTCAGATGTGGTCATTGAGGTGGAGGATGTAGATGCGAGCTCACTCGCTCTAGCGGAGCCAGATACGGATGCTGCTGTAGCCACCACAGCAACATGAGAGGCCGGTATCGAAGCTGCTGTTGCTGGAGCACGAGCCTCACGACTACAAATCGGTTCTTCCTTTTTCGGTGCTTTAAGTTTTCTTGTTGCCATTGCTCGTTCTTTGGCTGATGAATATTCTTCACCAGTCGGGAAATCGTTGACATTGAACTCTTGTTCGTCAAATGTCCGCCCACGGAAAGCACCAAGATCCTCATCATTCATATCCGAGTCTTCTGGTTCACCAGATTCTTGACTTTGTCCATTCATTTTGACTTGCGACTTCTCTGATTGCGTAGATGGCAACGGGCGCTTTCTACCGACAACAGGACTAGAGCTGGGGTTCTTCTCTTGCACTGGAGCGGATGCATCGGGCGTGGGGGAAGATCGCTTCGCTGGTGTGCTCGCAGGCACTGCTGGAAGCTTCTCGTCCTCATCTTCACTGTCCGAGATCAGATCAATTACGACGTGTCGCTTATTGGATTCGGCCGCGGCCGCTGGCGGTATCACTGCTGGTGCCGCCTTTGCGCTTTGTGATGGCGGTCGTGATGTGTCCGATGCTCCTTTGGTTTTCTCGGAAGACTTGTGTTTACTGTACGTCGATCGTGGAGGCATTCCTGAGTCATCATACGGGCGCTTGGACTGCTGCTGCTGATCTCTCCGCCCCCGTGATTTGGATCTGGAGCGTGAGCGTGATCGGTTCGACCACGTTCTGGATCTGGATCGCGATCTTCGCTCCGGCGAACGCCGAGACGTCGAGCTTGAGCTGCGATCCCCTGGCTTGTACGAATGGCGTGGACTGGACAGCGATCGCAAATGATCCGAAGACGAGTTCCTGTGAGTCGAAGATGACAATGATGCATACCGTCCACTGGAGTTGTGATGCCGGGGTTCCTGCGCCGATCGGTCATTCGACCTGCATACAGAAGGAGACGACGAAGAACTGATATGCTTCAATTTTGCAGTGCTCAGAGGCGCTGTCGTCCTGGGATCCACTCGTAAGTCGTGAGAAGAAGGTGCTCTTCCAGGCGACGGCAGCGTAGACGGCCGCTGTGGCGCTGTGAAAGCACCTGGAAGTGGGCCACGCTGCGCCTGGCTGCATACGGCACATGTAGGCCCATTACTGTAGTTCAGACGTCCGCACACGCGGCAGGTGATGGTGCCGCCTGCCGATAGACCCTTCTGGCGGTGCCCATCCATGAGAGTGTGTGTCGTCTAGAGCCAATGACCGGCGCGAGAGGTTTCCCACCCTCTCAAAAGTAATCACTTGAACGGGTTTTTGATAAAACCCGCTGACCTAAGGAATGGATGTAATGGGTAAAACATTCAAATCATTCATAATTTTTTTGGCTTATGTTATATCATTTGGGTTTTACAGGTTTATTTACGTGAGGGCGGAATTTACTGGACGACCCATTGGACTTTTCTGGACGATAAATTTAGAAAGGTTGACTTATATTTGAGAGGTGCGCTCAAGTATATGTCTTGGACTCACACTCGTGGTGACTGGCATCGAACCACAGCCGTTTGTGTGGATCTGCAAGTCATTTGCAATGGCTTGGTCGCAAACACGACGCTGACAGTCACGGACTGCGTACGTGGCTCATCTTACAGTAGGTATGGTGTGCTGTTTAATATGAACCAGTTCCTCATGTGAGTTTAATACTTGATCATACTTATTAAGTAATCGCTTAAGGTTCACTTTGTACTCGTGCTCATTTTCTTGATTCTGTCGTGACTGTAAGCCAAACGAGTTGGCCGCACCGACGTTTTCGTTGTTTCCCAGTTTCGTACGGCAGGCTTATCGCATCCTTGCATTGCTAGTAAATGTCGGATGCGCTGTCTACCGTCAATCTGTGGGCGCTGATTCCAAGTTCACTTGCGCGGTCCTCTATTGTTCTCATGAGAAACTTGAGATCGCAAAATCGTTTTCGCTGGTTTTTATTGCTTGGGTTCGGTGGAGTCATGGTTCGAAATGGAGGAAGATTACGGGACTGATCACCGCAGCACCAATAAATCCATGCTAGTTCAGGTGTGCATGTTGTATTGAATGGAAATGCAAGCATACGGCCTCCCCAAGAGTGGACTGGAAACCTTTCTTCACCAACACTTGAGTCCCCAGATTCTTCACCAGCATGACCCACGTCCAGCACGTCATCATTATTTGTTGCACTCGTGTTTTCCTCGTGATTAAGAGCCCGTAAAACACCAGCATCTTCAAGTCGTTTCATTATTGTTTCTACGAGTCGATCACATGTTAGTACACCACTCTGAATTGATCTCTCTTCGACCACCTTTGTGACTCCGCTAACAACTCGCTCATATAAATCCTTTTGCTCTTCGTGGATCCGTTCTCGTGTTTTGATACGCTCAGCTTGTTGCTTATTAAATTCCTCTTTGAGCGATCGCATTTCCACGAGAAGTGTCACATGTGGTGCGATACCTGTTGGTGTATTGGTTTACATCATCTCGCAGCTTACAAGCGATTTGAGCCGGAGCAGCATATCGGTTTGTGTGAATAATGGTGACCGGAATATTAGATGCCCACGAGGCAGATGTTGTTGAAGAAACGTAGCATGAAAGACCAATGACGCCAAAGAGTATTGGCCAAGACAGCTGCATGATAGCGATAGTCCCGGAAAACAAGTCTTTTTTCGCAAGATCCACAGGCTCATCACTTCTGATAAAATGCGGGATAATACCGCAAACTTCGGCTTGTGAATGGGCAGGCCACTAACTGTGCGCCCAACAAACATATCGCCAGCTGCGTCGTGTCTAAGATAACGATCTTGAACCCCTCCCAGTGACCATCCAGCTCTCAAATGAAGTGCTATGGCTGACGGGCACGCAGTCGAGCCTGAAGAACAATACGACGACGCTCCTTTTCGCATAGAATGGGTTCCTATGTTTGCTGAAGCAGCTCCACGATGTTCGAGATCGACTACCATGCTGGGACTGGCTAGTTACCCTGCTCAGAATTTTCCGAAATCTCTCATACTGGTCGCTGACAGAAAACACATGACGATCGTGTGTAGCAACGCTAAATGAAATCCAGAACATGCTAGAATCAAAAATATTGATTATAATGCATCTCACAACATTAGCGACAATGCATTCTTACCGAGAGCAAGAGTTGGGCAAATTTCCGGCATAAGTGGATTTGCATACACATGGCGTGGGTCTCGAGGTCGTGTGCCACGCTGATCACTTTTCGTATGCGCAAAATAGACCAACAGAGCACTTCTTTCCATTCTAGATGCCCATAACAGATATATATCGTATTTGCGGCACGTAACATTAAATTCCACGACAATATCATAAACGTCCTTGCAAAAATCATATCCGGAGATGGCGCCAACAACATTTCTATCGCAACTTTTCGAAACACGCTCAAAGGCATAGGATCTTTGCCTACTTTGATCTCGCCACCACCTGCTCCGATTGCTGCAGCTACATTGTGCTGTAGTCCTTTGAAGTGGTTGCTTAATTCCTGGGCCAGACTAGGCGACATCGATCGGTGATAGTCACGAAACAGATTAAAGAAAGCTGATCTGTGTCCTGCATAAGTCGTGAACGTGTGATACGATTCATCAGGCTTCTTCATTGACTTAGTCCACGTCATAAAATTCCTCGCAGTAATGCTATCAAAGTCAATCGGTTCGTTGCTTGGAGCAGACTGTAGGGCGGCAGTGATCGAATTTCTTGTGGGATGGCCGTCGAAATTGTAGTCAGTGAGCTTGCAAACGGACGGCGCACTATCGCAGGCATATGCAACAATGCAACACCATCCACTTCAAGAAACGAACTGTTGAGCTCTGGTACAAAGAGCGTGACATTGGTCCGATTGTGCTTGCGCACGCATCAGTTACTTCGTCCTCTAGAGCGGATAGGTGGATGGCGTCGTCCTCCATGTTGAACTGAATGGTCGTCCAGTAGAAAAGGAAGAATGCAGATGGTTGGATTTTTATTTTACACCATTTCTCAAGCAAGATCGGAATACCAGCAACCAAGTTCAGAAGGGTGTATATTGTTTCAAACTCTATGAGCAAAATACCCTTATAATTCGATACCTAGCCTAGCTACCGACTTTTACAGGGTGCATCAAAAGAACTGGGACGTGAAAAGACAGCGTGTACCAGGCACATGCCGCGCACAACTCCGGTGTCACTACCTCGGGCATGCAAATATCAGCAGTCTGGGCAAGGAAGGACTGACGGTGATCCTTCTGGGTAATACCTGCAGGCGTCCTCTGTATAGCCCTGGCGTCGTGTCGATAGAGAAATCGTTTAACTGCACTTTTAAATGCAAAAAAACATTTCTCTATAGGATTTAGTATAGGAGAATACGGGCCTAGGCGTAGCAGCGTAGCATCCTGATAGATCAAACACATCCTCAGCTCCACTATGGCATGGAGCATTGTCCAGCTCGACCACACGTCCGCGAGGCTGGTGGTGGTACACAGGTAGTCTAAAAGCCGCATTAGAACGGCACGACAGTCGTCTTTGCGGTAACTTCCGTATCGACGCTCCCAGTATGCCAGACCGCTAGCAGAGACGCACGCAATCACGTGCATGTTGGCTCCTTTCGAAGCAGTGTCGACAAGCGTGGCTCGAGAGCCC
>JAADVW010000236.1:0-45079 GCA_023335875.1 Elongisporangium prolatum
CTTAAATCCAGAGAATTTAGCAACCGACTGTGCAGTCGAAACCAGAGCTTCTTCTGGGAGGTCCACCAAGATGTGGATCTCTTTGCGCCCAGGCTGAAAATTCATGCCAAGAAAATCTTCCCCAAGAATCCAGTCGGGAATCATATCCAAAACATAAACACTGTCGTCTTGCCGTCCCTGTTTCAAAACGGCTTGAGAGTGGAGTTGCTCTTGAGCCACTCGCCGTTCTCCTTTCGCGCCAAGTACAGCGTCAATGCGCTTGCGTCAAAACTGTAGAGCTCTTTGAATCACTCCTTGTCGAATATAGTCTCCTGTAGCACACTCACTTTCGCATCACGTGCGATCTTCACGGGAAACACAGTTCCCTCGCCATACACACCACACCACATTCCATGTTTCCTACGCACCAGAAAGGTTTTTAAGACTGAGAACCAGAAAGTTCAAGAACGATGATGACAGCAAATTTGATACCCTCCTCAAATCAATAAAGACAACGTCATCATTATATTCGACAAACCTCCTTAAGTCGATGGTGTATTGAGATCATTCTTACTGTACTGTATCATTTGAATCAATAATGAAAATTCGATGCAGTTTACTACAGTAATTCGAATCTTGCCTCTGAAACATAATTATACGATAAGAGCGTTGTCTCTGCCAGCTCCGCACGTAACGAGAGATCTGTACTGTCGTGGGTGTTTATCCAATGCTACTGACAACGTTGTCCACGTTCCACGTCCAATTAAGTTTCTTCAGTCGGTCCTCAAGCAAAGCCATGATCTGCAGGTCGTCTATCACTGTTCTGAGCTCCTACCAATCACTGCGAATCGAACACCAGTGAGATCTCTGCGCTCGTAAACGTGACGAAGGCCACTTCGGAAGCCCAGATCATGCACATCTACTTGGCCAGAAGCGCTTTCAGCTGGCGGTTCGTGCGCTCCGACTGCTGATGACTGCGATACTCAAGGACTGCTGTTTCAACCGACCTCTGCTTCGATTTTAAATAATTACGCAAATAGACCCAGAAAGACGAGCCAGCAAGGTGCTCTATTAAGGTCATCAACAATGGCTCCTCGCGCCCATTTTGCCTGTCTTGACTGAAAACGAGGTCTCGATGGAGGACCAGGCGCTGTCGGAGGCCTCTCTCCAGACGGCCGTCTCTGGCGCTAGTGTAGCGGATAGCGAGAGTTCTCTGTACTGTCACGAAGACCAGGAGACCGCGCTGTCGTCCCCCGGGCTCTCGGCTGCGCAGATAGCGCCCTCAACGAGCCAAACGGGCGCTTCCGAGCGACCCCGAGTGGTCTCCAATCCAGCCGGCCAGCCATCCGCAGACAATGCGCTGCACCAGGCGCTGTCGGCACGTCAGGACCGCATGCAACATATCCAACAAAGGCTGCAGGAGCGGATTCACGCCAAGTCCCAGCGCGAGGCCGAGAACTCGCCCCAGCAGCAAATGCTGGAGTTCCAACGCGCGCTGCGCGATCTCGAGCATCAAGAGGCCGCTGCTCAGACGCAGACAGCACCACCGGCGACGTCGGCATCTGTGCATGAGATGCCAACTGTCCGCGCTTATGAAGATTACCAGCGGCTGCGACAGGAGCAGCTCCAGCGCTTGCAGCAGTACCAGCTCCATGCGGCAGCGACTGTGCGACAGCAGCAGCTCGGCTCCAGTCCCCGTGCTGTAGCCGCAGCTTCACCACCCGTAGCTTCAGGAGACGATCAGCTGCGTCAGCAGCTACTGCTGGAACAAGAGCGACTGCGCACACTGCAGCTTCGCGAGCAGCAGCAACAGCAGCAGCGCATGTACGCGCAGGTCTCGATGGCTGGAGCCACGGCGGAGCAGTTGGTGCGACAACAACAGCAGCACATGCTCTATCTCCCGCAGCAACAACGAGCAGCCGTATCAAAGCCTATATCAGCTTCGTCTCCTGCGACACCGGCAACACTCGTGCCCAACGCCAAGGCAGCACCGGCCAAGAAGCGCAAGAAGGCGTCGCCGTCCCCGGCCGAGAGCCAGATGGAGACGCTTGTGCGTGTGTTTTACAGCATCAACATGGCTAAGAACGATGTGGACATGCGCTCTGGCATGGACAAGATGACTGCCTGGGTGCACCGGTGCACAGACGCGGGGCTGCTCAGACTGGCGCAGCGCGATTTCCGTGAGATTGTCGTGCGCAAGCGGTCGATGTTGATGCAGACGATGCAGTGGCCCAGTGATCTGCAGGTCAAGTTCGATTACATCCAGCAGAAGATTATTCAGGTCCTGCTCACGGCGCACAAGACCATCCCCATGCACTTGGCCAGCGCCTCCAGCTCCAGCCATGGTACAGAGGGAGCGACACCGACTTCTAACGGCTCTAGTCAGGACTCCGAAGGCATCCGCGTGGCAGCTCGAGAGCATGCTTATGCGGCACTGAAGGCTCAAATAATGGCCATGCACCAGCGATCCGCTACGTCATCTCCAGCGTCAACATCGACGCCTGTTGGGCCAAAAAAGAGACCAATGATGGATAGCGCTTCGAAGAAGAAGGACAAGAAGCCGCGTCAAGCACTGACCTGCCAGACTGACAACGCTCCGAATTCATTCACAGGAACCAAGCCATTACAGCCACAGCCTGCTCCGGCACCTGTACCCACGCCAACACCGGTCTCTCCGCGTGTAGCGCAGCAAACGTACGATGTGGATCTATCGATTCGAAGCTGCGCGATCAGTCCAGACGAGAACGACGACAAGTTTTACTTTCCGATGCGTAATATTGCAAAAGTCATGCAGCGCGCACTCTCGGAAGAAGTGCCTGCCAGTCGCAAGGCGCCTTCTGATTCTACGGGCTCAGAAGGTGACAACGCCCAAACGCAGTCAGCAGAGAAGTCAACAGAGAAGACACTGAAGCCGGTGCACCTTCCCATTAAAATCGACGATGATGCAGTGGCGCTCGTTCAAGAATGCACCACAGAATTCTTGCTCTATCTCACCAGCGAGGCCCGAGATTTTGTGGCTCTGGATAAGAAGAAATCGTCGATCACGGGCACTAGTCTGGTGCAGGGCCTGAATAATCTGGGCTTGCCGACGTATGCGCGCGTTTTGGGTTGTTTCAATGACAAGATCAAGAAGTTGCAGGATGCGATAGCGCACAAGAAGCTTGAGAAGAAGATTCTAGCCAAGCAACAGATGCAGCTGGAGTTACAGAAGAAGGAACAGGAGCAACGGCAATTACTTCAAGCCAAAGTAGAAGCCTTGGGTGCGCAGGCGCAAGTTTCATCTCAGTTATCGGCATCGACCGGAGCAGCAGCACCAGCTACAAGTTCTGTCACTACACTGCTTAAAGCTGAAGCTTTAAGCTTCAGCTTTAAAGCTGAAGCTTTAACGGCGAACGGTGTTTCCGCATCTCAAGCACCACCTCCAACGCCAGTCACGTCTGTAACGAGCTCGTCAGAGGCAATAGTGACTCCTGCAGAGTCGCCAGTGATCTCGTCCGTTGCGTCGATGGCGCCTGCGACAGAGATTTCACCAGTTGGTAACGATGTTTCTGCTTCAGTGACACCGGCAGAAGAAACTCCAGCTTCAGCGGTGCCATCATAGGATGCACTATTGCAGCTTGAAGATTTAGCGAAAGCAGCAACGCAATCGGCATGAGGTTTCCGTTATCTCAGTTATTAATTGACCGCTCAAAGTCTTCTCGTGTCTTGGATCTCTTCCGACGTTGTTCTCTCAAGCTAGAAGATTCTGAATGGGATTCTGGATGATGTCACTATCGCAATGCCACATCATGCAGAGCAAGTTCATGAGGCGCGCGTGTAAATTCACGTCTTGTACTGGCTCAATACAACGTGTCTATTCCTCGGCAGGTTGGACAGGCGTTTGGTGCTTTGCTGAGTCATCGCGGCGAGTTTGTCTGCACATCTACTCTTTAAAATGGGCCAGAATAGCGCACCTGCTATCATTCATGGTCTGCAGCACATCAAAGCGAGCCTAGCGCGCGTCGGAATGGTATCGGTCTTAATTGGCATGGATATTACAGCCTAGTATCGATTCGTGACCTCTCGTGCACTCACTCGAGGCAATCTCTTGGTCATAGACAGGTACGCACGTTGCATGCTGATCTCGACTGACCTCAAGCTCCCGAACGTACAACAAGGATCGTTAATATCCACTATCAAAGCTCTGCTTTCTGTTCGTCCTGAAAAATGCGTTTGAAACGAATGCTGATGGCGTCCTGAGCTTGTTCTGGCGATGTGGCTGTGTTGTTTTATTTGTTTGCAATGCTAAAGCTCTTGAAATTCTTCATTAGCGTCATTATGGTCCTCTCGTGCTTATGCATCTGAGCTCGACATTCTGTGCTTTCAGCCGTTCGACTACAAGGCCCCCGGTTATGATGCGACCTTGCGACTGTTTAATCAGTTTGTGGTCCAGTATCTGCACACGATATCACGGCCCATGTGCTCACTATGACTCACTTCGGCCTGACTCCTGGCAGACGCTTGTGACAAAAAAAACGTTGTTACCTGAGCTGGCTCTCGTTCCAGCCTTCTAGCTAAATAGTAGACATTGCTAGCATCTACGAGACTAGATTTGCGAACGACCCTGCTCTCTGGGCCCTCGAGGTGCATAAGTGCGTTCGGTTTCGACTGGTTTTATGTGGCACCAATACATACATGCCATCGACAACAGCCCAATCCGGTCACATATCCAGTACACATGCAACTGTGTCTCGTGAACGCGATTGTTTGTTTTCCCATAAATTCCAACGTATCAAACTGAGTCTTTCATTTCACCATATTAAGATTTCGGAGGCCGAAAAGAGGTTTTCAACACGCCTACCCACTATTGATTGGCTTGGTTGTAGAGTTGGTTAATGATTGTAAGATGTCAAGTTCACATCCATGAAGACTCTCGCACCATAGAACAAAATGAATGTAGTTGGTCTCCAGATGCATCGAGATCGCTAGATCACACAATGGGGGACAAAGCTGGGCCAATTTCGTAGAAGCGACTGGGATTCTCTGTAAACAAAGCCTGAAATCAATAAAATGGAGCACTCGGAGACCAACTCTAAATTTTGTCCAGCACATTTGAATGCTCGTTGCGTAAAAGAATCCTTGCTTGAGTACGTTGTCTACAACTTTAAAAGTCAAGTGACTCAGGATTCTATGTTGCTTGCACGAACTCTTCCTTCTTGATAAACGAAAATAGCCTTGAAATGGTTTTGAGTCAAACTGAAAGGATCAAATCAGAGGGTTCTAATGTTGTGATTCTAGCGCTTTCCGTGTGGCGCTTAAGACCACACTGACAGACGCGCCAGCCTCCATCAGCATCGCCATAACTTGATACTTGTAGTTTTCAGTTGCCCACATTAACGGAGTCTTGTGGTCTTTGTCAGCTGCATTTACGTCAGCTCCGTTTCGAATCAGCAGATGGGCAAATTCATTATGGCCTTCCATGGCTGCCCAAATCAGCGGAGTCCACAGGTTTTTATCTGCTACGTTCACGTTTGCTCCATGATCGATCAGCACACGAGCCACATCACGGTGTCCGTCAATAGCTGCCCAGATTAACGGAGTCCTCTGGTTTTCGTCTACGGCGTTCACGTGAGCTCCATGGTCGATCAGCAATCGAGCAGCTTTGTTGCGCCCACTAAACGCAGCCTGGATCCTTTGCTGCTGTCCTCTGCATTGACGTCGGCTCCACTTGCGATCAGTAATCGAGCAACATTATCACTTCCCCACTGTGCTGCCCACATCAACGGAGTGCGTTTGTTGTCGGTTCCTGCGTCGACATAAGCTCCATTGTCAATCAGCACTTGAGCATTTGCGCCGTGCCCTCCAATGGCCGCCCACATCAGCGGAGTTATCTGGTGTGTGTCTGCTGCATTCACGTCAGCTCCATAGTCGATCAGCACTTGAGCAGCTGCGGTGTGTCCATTGATCGCAGCCCAGACCAACGGGGTCCTTTGGTAGTTGTCGCTGGCCTCTAAGTTGGCTCCGTGCTCAATCAAAAGGCGGACTACGTCCTCGTGGCCGGCCTTCGCTGCCTGATGCAATGGCGTGCGGTGCTGGTCGTCCAGGCAGTCGACGGCCACTTGACTGGCAAGCAGACACTCCACTCTATCGAGTCTTCCGATTCTGGCAGCATCCAATAGCTGCCTCGTGGTCATCTTCCAATTGTGAAGTGGCCAGTACGTCTCACACTCATCTATGGGTACACACGTGTTCAGAAACCCACTATCAGAAAGTGACAAACCCACTTACCCGTTTTTGTAGTATCTATCCGTGATGGGTGGGTGGGTCTTGAATGCAGAAGTAGGTGGGTATCTTGTGCGGTCCGTCTGATTTTGAGCCCATAGATTGATTGTGACTCACAATCTATGGGCACAAGTGCTATTATAATGGACAACGGAGCTCATGTCGATACTCAAGACGATCACGATTCCGATCAACGAGGATCCTATTGACATGCGAATTGTTCAACTACCACTCGTGACTATGATACTTTTCCTGAACCTGCCTACTATTAAATCGATATCTGCCTCCATCTTCTCAACCCATTCCTTGGTTCCGCATTTGGCTTTCGTATTGATTCAGGAATAGGTTCGCTATTCCCACAACGACATACAGTTTTACAGTATGTCGGGGTATACCGCAGGATTGTTGCGAACCTAAGTACGCGTACTTAGCGACTGCTTATGTCACATTTTGGTGATCAATATGACGAGCAGCTCCGCTGAGTTCCTGGTGCAGAGTCTGCTGGCGGATGCGCTGCTGCTGGACCAATGGGGGACGCAAGTGGCGGCTGACAGCCCTAAAGCTTTGGCTTTGGACCAGCTGCCGGCTTCCAACGTGGTGGACCGACGACGGGAGATCAATCGCGAGTCCATGCGCCGCACCAGACAGCGGAAAAAGCAGGAGACAGCGCGCCAGCGCGAGACGCTGGAGCTGCTTTCTCAGCAGTTTAAGGAGCTCTGCGACCAAAAGAAACCGGTCTCTATGAGCAGGCGGCAGAGTGAGCTGAAAGCCTCGTACGCGATACTGGCGGAGACATCGCAACGCCTCATGGCCGAGAACTTCCATCTTGGGCGGCTGCTCATGGAGTACGAGAAGAGCCGACTGCGTATGATCAGCACTATCGACAGCTTCAGCAGTGGAGACGACGTGGATGACTGGACAGAGCCTGCAGCGCAGTACTTCGAGTACGTGGACCTCTCCAAAACCCAAGTCCAGACCGTCATCCAAACATCGTACCGACGCATCATGGACCACGACAAGACAGCACGGCCGCTAGCTGATTGGATCGGTAGTGAGGGGAATCCCATGCGCACATTCGGCTGGAACGTCAAGTGCGAGATCAGTTCTGGCCACAACTTCTTCCTGTCCATGACCAAGAAGCTCGAGGGCGTGACCGCAGCAGACGCCGTGCGCCAGTCCTGGGCGACCTTCTCGGAGCCACGCAGAGAGAAGAACCACGCACCTCGAATCTTTCGGTCGCAACTGCTTCAAGTGATTGACGAGTCTACACGCGTCATGGGTCTCGACTGGTGCCATCCTGTCAAACCAGGCGTGCGCATGCGGTCGATTGGCATACGCTTCTACCGGAAGACAGAGCATGGCTTCTCGTTCGGTCTGTGCACTGTGAACCCTCAGGATGCAGAGACGCGCATAGCGACGCAGGAAGTGGAGTACCGAGACGGCTTTACGTGGCACGACTATGAAGACGATGCTGATGGCAGCAGTTGTGTGGTCACAGTTCGACGACTCATCCAGTACAATACGATGGAGAACATGCACTTACGGCTTGTGAATTGCATGAGTCTCTGGTGGCGATGGGAGCAAGACGTCGTGCAAAAACCTGTTAACGCGCTGGTTTTTGAATGATCAGGATCTGTTCTTGTGGCACTTGGTCATTGATAGGATCCAAACACATGAAACAGCTACTTGATGCAGCCAAAGCAGGACAGTTTAGCAAAGTCTAGCGTCTATTGGTCGACAAAGCGGCGGTCGACTATATGAACGTCTCGCAGCGAACACCATTGCATGTGGCGGCTGAGGCTGGCCACGCAAATGTTGCCAAGCTTCTGATTATGCACGATGCCAATATAAATGCTGCCTACAAACTTGGATGTTCCCCGTTGACGAAGGCAGCTGAGCAAGACCATAACTAGGTGATGAACTTGCTAATTGAATATGGAGCTCATACAAACTAAAGAGACAACTCCGATGTTGTGCGCAGCTCGAAACGGCAACTGTGATTCGATCGTTGGTCGATAATGCAGCGAGGGTCAACTCATTAGATGAAAATCCAGACGATTCCAATAATGTAGGCTGAAATAGCAAAGGTCAAGCTGTCAAGATGCTGATTGAAAATGGAGCCGACGTCAACGCTGCAGACACAAACATGAAGACTCCGCTGATATGGACAGCTGAATATGGAAATTTTGAAACACTAAATTGCTGATTGCACATGGAGCTTATGTCGACGCATTAGACGAACATCAGATGACTCCTGTGATATACGCAATCGAATATGGTAACAACCCTGCTATTATTTTGCTGGTTGAACATGGACCTAATGTTAATGCACCGGACGATACTCATACGACCCTGTTGATGTGCGCACTTAAGAGGGTTCTTGTGAATTGCTGATTAAAAAAATGGAGCTGATGTCAACGCAAGGTCAGAATACTCCATTGATGTGCACAACTCTATTTCGCAAGTACGAGGTTATTATATTGCTGATTGAAAATGGAGCTGATGTCAACGCATCAGCCAAAGGTCAAATAACGCCACTGATGTGCGCGGCTCAACATAGCAATTATGAGGTTACTAGGTTGCTGATCGAAAATGAAGCCAATGTCAAGCAGCGAAGCTGATCTTACGACTCCGTTACTGTTGGCCGGAAACGAAGATACTACGCTGCGGAAAAAAGAAGGCAAGCGAAGAAGTGAAGGCAGATGCAAAGTTGGTGGATCTGGTTCAACTATGCTCGAAAATGCACGAGGCTCACTCCTTCTTATATGCGTTCACTAAGAGCTGACATTCGTATATTCACATTAAGCAATCTAGAGTAAATGCGTTCACATATTGTATGTTCCCATATTCAAGCAACTTATGAGTATAACGCATGGGTACATGATGAAGGACGGCGACAAACATTTTATTACCCGGCTTGTTAGCATGCAAAATTTATTAGATAGGTCACATGGCCTCAACCGTGAGCTAGACGCGTTTTCACTGCAGTTTAATATGCTTTTGGCATCCATAATTGGGAGAAAGAATGGGAAAGAGATTCAGATGCCATGAATGTGTTGATGAAGGACTCATTGGACGAAAAAAATATTAATCGAACTTCAAGACCCTCAAGGACAACAAGAAGGATTGACGCTGCTTATGTTTGAGTGTGATAATCGCGCATCTCGGTATTCAGACGACGAGACGTCATTGAACCAAGAAATATTTCAGGATGGGTCTAGTATGCCCACGCTAAATATCGACGCTCTTCCTCGATGGTCCGTGCATCCATACGAGGTCGAGTTTGACGCAGTTTCGTCAACTGCTCGTTGCTCTTACGGCTCAGTGCATCGCAGCATTTGGAATGGCACCAGTGTCGTAATCAAATTACCATTCATGGCTGATGAAAAGAGACGTGAGATGGTTTTGAACGAGACTGAGATTTGGATTAAGCTTTAGCATTCACATATTGTGACCCTGTTCAAGGCGTATCACTTGGGCAACCCATTCTTTGTTTGTGAGATTAATTGAATCGAATAACAACCGATTAGAGACGTGGGCTAAGCTACATGAGGCTGCCCAAGGGCTTCTTTATCTTTACACTAAATTCTGGTCGATACTGGTGGATAGGCCAAGCTCACTGACTTTGGCTTGAGCTTTGTGTTCGAAAATGAATAAAGCTATTCCTCCATTGGATGAAGTGGGTGCTTATTTGTTGGAAGGCGCCAGAAGTCATCTGTAGCAAAATACGAGGAACGTTGTCAATGCGCCCGACCAGTCACAACTTTATTCCTGACGTTGCTGTGAAATATAAAACTGCGATACAGAAAGCGCTTCCAAAACAACCGTCAGACATGAGTGATATGTATGTAGTGGGATCTGGTGGAACGAATGTGCGCATGGGAACCAATCATAAGAATCACAATTAGAGAACCTGTGAACGTCCTTGCAATATGGCACAAGAAGAACTGCATGCGAAGAATGAATTGGAGTGGTCTGATTTCGAAAATAATTAACTTGCTTCCGAGTCTGGATCAGATTTTCGGTGAATTCGTTGCATTCCCGTTGGCAAATTTAAAGCCGATCATCTTACTTCAGAGCTTGGACTCTTTTTCTTTTTCAGTGGAATTAGTGCCAGGTCTATTTTAGTGCTTGGTTCACTTTCTGTGGTGTTATAAATCTGGATATTCATTTCGGTATTAGTCTCGACGAAACCCATGCTCATTGGTCTTCTACCGTGGATTGTTCCAGCTATTATTCGCTGAGGTTTTCGTCAGGTCTTGATCGATTGCTGTTGTTTGTATTCCACATGGCAGTTGTCCAACGACTGCGGCAGCACAAAATGCTGAAGCAATCTGGAACTGCTAGTGTGACCTGAGAGTCCAGTGTTAGGATTTGAAACCACAAAAAGCGGACATGAGCAATAACTAATTTCTTTTGAGCTTTGGAACGGCTTAATTCACGTGCAGTCGGTATCACTACAGATCACCAAGCACGCTTCTGTCCGGTTTGGTTCGTCTTGGGAGTCCCTCTGCATTTACTAAGTTCGTTTGAAGTCATGCATGTGTATGGCTTCAAACGAACTTAGTAGAAGCAGTGATCGAACTTAGTGGGTCGCACTTAGCTCCTTTATTTCCGAATCAAATGGCTGACTTCCTGGTCGAATGCATGGTGGCAGATGCGCAGCTGCTGAGCCAATATGGCGCTCCACAGAGAGCCATTGCCCTAGAAGGCATGCTACGTACTTCGTCGGAAGGATCCAACGTTCTAGTCACTCAGAAAGAGATCCGAAGACAACGCAATCGCGAGTGGATGCAGCGCTCGCGGCAGCAGCAGCGAGAGAGCGTGACGCGTATGAAGACAACAATGGAGACGCTGAGGCAGTATCTGGACGTGGCGCTTGAGACCCAGCGCTTCTACAATTCACCTTGGGCTGAGAGGGTGCTGAGTCTGGAGAATGAGAAGCGCCAGCTGCAGCAATGGCTCCTTCAGCACATGACCTCGCGTCAGCGACTGGCGGACATTGTGGCTTCGTATCAGCAGAGTATGCATCCAATCGATGAAGATGCGTCGGTCTTCTTTCCAGAATACAAAGCCATCACACTCGCTCAGGCCCAGACCGCAATCAGTCTCTGCTTCCAGGACATCACTGGCTTTGGTCAAAGCGCAAAGCCCCTTGCGCACTGGACTTCGGACGCTCGCGGGTCCAGTTGCACGTTCGGGTGGAAAGTTACCTGCGATCTGCGGCCAGACAGCTACATCTTCTTGTCCATGACCAAGAGACTCGACAACGTGAGCGCAAAGCAGGCGATGGAGCAGTCCTGGGCCGTTATTTCGAAGCCGTATGCATCAGACAAGAGCCCATCGCAAAGGCTGTCGAGGTCCATGCTCCTGCAGGAGCTGGACAATACAACGAGCGTCATTGGCACCGATTGGCACCACCCACTCAAACGCGGCGTCTGCATGCGCTCCATCACAGTGCGCAACTGCGGAGCCAGGGAAGATGGTCAGTACCTCAGTCTAGCGACGCTGAATCCTCAAGACCCGGAGCTCCGCCGCCATGCACCGCATGGAGTGGAGTATATGGACAAGTTGACATGGCACGACTATATCGATGAAGCGAACGGCTGTGTAGTGACGCTCAAAACACTGTCGCATTACGATACGCACGAGAACCTGCATCTGAAATTTGTGAACGCGCTCAGTTCGGCTTGGCGCTGGGAGATTGAGATTACGAAGTATCCAATGAAAATGCTGGAGCTTTGATTGCAGTGCTGTGAAGAATGTATAGTAGGTACGACACGAGACTATCAAGATGGCAGTTGGGGTCGTGGATTCGAAAGTAATCTTCCAGAGGCTTGGAGGAACAGAGTATTGATAGTATTGAGTCTGTAACACAAGCCAAATTCTTCTGGTAAACAGTTCAGGTTGACTATCAGCACGTGCGATAAGTTTGAAGCTCGGTGTCACAAGCAAATACTTCTTGCAGTAAGGGCTATCCTTCGGCCTTTTTAACCTACTACGTGCATTTAACCCAGGACGGCACAGTGATCGGCCATGAGTCCAGATTCGGTTTGCCTTTAAAGAAGCCGCTACAAGAATTCGACATTCGGGGCTTCCAACTGTCGAGCCGTGAATCACGCGGCCGTCAATGGCCTTACATATAAAGTGAATTTGTTTAACACTTCAATCTTGTGCTGTCTGTCCAAGACCCACCAAGTAAACTTGGATGCAGAAACGATTCTCTAACGGTATTGCTGCCGACTCTGGTTATTATGAAGTGTGGAGCGAGGTCAACCAATGGCCGGGCTTCTGGTCCAGCGAATGCGCTGTTGCTCGACCGAAAAGGCGTCCAGAACCTGCTTCCAATAGACTAAGCAGCCAACTTTGGAACATTTAATGCCGAGCTCTCTCGAAATGAGTTCAGGAACAAACGCAATTGCGAGTGAAATGTGGTGCTCTCGACTGAAGCAGCGACAGGATATTGAGCGCACGCGACTCACGGGGAGCAAGTGTTGACGCTGCATTTTGGTCGCTGCTCGAAGATTGTGTGAGTCGCCATTAATAGCTACGATGGTTCATCTCGAATTTGTCCAGCAAGATACAACACGATATTCAGCCTCATCTCAAAACATCGCGACTGCGTCCACAGAGTTTGAGCCGATCTCTCTTGCGCAAACTCATGGAGCGATCGATGCTTGCATCAGCCAGTATCTTTGCCGCATTGGATCAAGGACGCTAGGACTCCAACGCAGACTTCTGGTTGGACCGTCGCCTATGATTTTCGATCCAGTAAACATCGTCCGCTTCTTGTCCAAGACACTAAGCCAAATGAGAGCACGGTAGTCGTCTCTCGCCTTTATGTCGCTGAAAGAGCGGTGATTTCGTAGACGAAGCTGACTACTTCTGCCTCACGCTAAAGACTCTGGGAGTACAGCACCTACAAGAATCTGTGCGTGAATGGTCTTGGTGGTCGAGAGCCAGAAGCTCTTCCAGTCGAAGCTATGAGTATCGTTTGCTACAATTGACACTTGTAGTCTCATGTCGAAGCGTACTAGATGCTGCATCGCCTGATATATACAGCAGATGTGTTGGGTGTCTCCAATATCTTGTGCGTCCTTCAGTATTAATATTGCTATTGCCACATTGGTCTATTTGCGAACCTAACGGAGGTCGTAGAAGTCGAACTTAGCTGGATTGATCCAACTTAACACTGGACTGTGAAAATAGCGTCTACAGTGTGGATTACGACATGGCGAGCTGTCCCGCCGAGTTCCTGGTGGAAAGTCTGCTGGCGGACGCGCTGCTGTTGGGCCAGTGGGGAGCACAAAAGCCC
This sequence comes from Elongisporangium prolatum, assembly GCA_023335875.1. Classification (NCBI taxonomy): domain Eukaryota; phylum Oomycota; class Peronosporomycetes; order Pythiales; family Pythiaceae; genus Elongisporangium; species Elongisporangium prolatum. The sequence goes on from JAADVW010000236.1 coordinate 13,556, forward strand.
TCGCATGAGCTCCTGAGGCGCAATAGTGAGCCACAGCAGGCTCCGCAACCTGCATCTCGATCTTTAACGCAGATGGAACTCCGCCGCCAACGCAATCGCGAGTGCATGCGAAGGGCGCGACAGAACCAGAGAGAGAGTTTGGAGCGCATGAGAACAACAGTACAATCGCTTATGGAGCAACTGGGAACGATGCTCAAGAGCCAAGCTTCAGATCAGCCTCCGCAATCAAAAACAGAGCCCACAGCAAAATATGCAGAGCTGGCAGAGACGGCGCACCGGCTCAAGGCCGAGAACTCCATGCTGGAACACACGATCGTGCAGCACGAGAACGCCCGCACTCGCCTTATGAGCATCATGGACCTAGACAATCGAAGCATTTGCCAGTCAAACGGAGCAGATGCCTTTACAGAGTACGAGTTGATCTCCCACGAACAAGCCCAAGCAGCCACCAGCCACTGCTGCAAGAGCATTGCCCAATACAAGCAATACGCCAGGCCCTTGGCGCATTGGATCGCAGACGCCAACGCTCCCAGCTGCACGTTCGGCTGGAGCGTGACGAGCGCCTTACGGCCAGGCCGCTTCTTCATTCTGGTCATGACCAAAAAGCTGGTAGGGGTGAGCGCCGAAGAAGCCATGCAGCGGTCCTGGGCCGTCATGGCCAAGCCGCGGGAGACGGACAAGAGCCCTTCGCAGAGATTGTCGCAGTCGGTCTTGCTGCAGAAGCTGGACAGCCACACGTGCGTCATGGGCAACGACTGGCACCATCCAGTCAAACCGAACGTCTGCATGCGCTCCATCACAGTGCGGACCTGTCGAGCGACGCCTAAGGGCTACGCTGTCAATCTGGGGACTCTCAATCCTCAGGACCCGGAGCGCCGTCGCCGTCCGCCGCCAGGAGTGGAGTATCTGGATGCGTCAACGTGGCACGACTTTGCTGACGAAGACAATGGCAGCGGCTGCGTGGCCACACTGCATACACTCTGGCAGTATGACACGAATGAGAATCTGCGCATGCGCTTGGTGAACGCATTGAGCACAGCCTGGCGCTGGGAGAACGAGGTCATGCTGCATCCCATGAAGCTGCTCATGCTCTGATCCCAATGGTATTAGATTGATCAAAAACGAACTTAATGACTAATCGAACTTAAGGTGTGCACCAAGCAGCCAGTGATAGTGTCCCCAGACGACATGGCGAACGGTCCGGCAGAGTTCCTGGTGGAGAGTTTGCTGGCGGATGCGCTGCTATTGGGCCGTTGGGGCGGCGGCGCACAAGTCTCTACAGCAGACTCGTCTGAGGGCGGCAGACAGCGACGCAACAGTGCGCCTTCGCAGCCTTCCGAGCCAAGGGCTGGGCCTCTCACGCCGCAGGCCGAACTCCGACGAAGACGCAATCGCGAGTGCATGCAAAGGGCGCGACAGACGCAGAGAGAGAATTTGGAGCGCATGAGGACTACAGTGCAATCGCTCACAGAGCAGCTAGACTCGATGCTCAAGACTCAGGCAGCAGATCAGAACGCCACGCAACCAGAGTCCACTGCACACTGTATTGAGTTAACGGAGACAACGCACCGACTCAAGGCCGAGAACTCCATGCTGGAGCACTCAATTAGGCAACACGAGAACACTCGGCTCCGCTTGATGGACATCATGCAGTTGGATAACAGAAGCGTCGCCTCCAGAGACCAAGTGGCTGCTTTTCCAGAGTTCGAGTTGATTTCTCACGCTCAAGCTGAAGCCGCGATTAGAGAAAGCTACGTACGCATCGCTCCTTACAAAGAGATCGCAAGGCCGCTGTCTCATTGGATCTCAGACGCCAGTGTGCCCAGTCACACATTCGGCTGGACTGTGACCTGTGCGCTGCGTCCAGGCAGCTCGTTCTTCCTAGCCATGACTAAGAAGCTCACAGATGTGACTGCTGAGCTAGCTATGAAACGGTCCTGGGCCTCCATGTCCAAGCCTCGCGTGACTGACAAGAGCCCATCGCAAAGGCTTTCACAGTCAGTCATGCTCCAGACGCTCGACCGCCACACGTGCGTCTCAGGCAACGACTGGCACCACCCACTCAAGCAAGACGTCTGCATGCGATCGATCTCGGTGCGCACCTGTCGAGCCACGGAAGAAGGGTACGCTGTTAGCTTAGGCACGCTTAATCCACAGGATCCAGAGATCCGTCGACGAGCGCTGCCTGGGGTCGAGTTTCTGGACGCTTGGACTGTAAATGCGTTCTCAGATGCAGCTGATGAAAGTGGCTGTGTGGCTTCGCTCAAGACGCTTTGGCACTACGATACACACGAGAATCTGCACATGCGGCTGATAAATGCACTTAGCACAGCCTGGCGCTGGGAGACTGAGGTCATGCAGTATCCCATGAAGCTGCTCAAGCTCTGAAACGGAGTGGCGGATTAAATTTCAGCATGCGACCAGGCTCCGATTAAACCGCCGGATCTCAGCACTCGGTGATGGCTCTTGACTCCATGGAGCCACAGTTGAAGCGATGTGGCAGTTGGTTTGTTCTTCAGCCCGTTGGAGTTCACAGCAAAACCTCTTGAAAGTCTCTCACTTCCGATTTGACCAGCTCAGTGCAAGAACTCCGTCCAAGACTCCCAGCTCAGTGCAAGCATGAAGAACTTGTTCGTCGTCGCCGCCGTCGCTATGGCTCTCGCTGTAGCTCCAAGTGCTGCTCAAGCGGACCCGCAGCCGAATCTCCGTCATCTGGCCGATGCACCAGTGGCGCCACCGCAACAACACGAGGCGCAAGATCCCAAGCACCAGGGCAAGCAAGAGTGGTGGGGCTACCCTGGCTGGGGCTGGGGCTGGGGCTGGGGCGGCCGCTGGGGTGGCTGGGGTCGTCCGTGGGGCTGGGGATGGTAAAGCGCTGGTCGTGAGATCCGTATGAGTGTGGAGCCCATGAGCTCAAGGCCAAGAGGTCAAGTAATGCGAGTGACGTTTACCCATTACCTATCCGCTTCAGTTTACGAATCAGTTCACCAAAACGAACCTAACGGCGCTCTAACCAACACTCGTCGTCTTACACTTGGAATGTATGTGAAGCAGGCGCACTAAGTTCGCAGATGGCAAATGGCCGAGTTCTTGGAAGAGTGTCTGCTGGCAGACACACTGCTGCTGGAACAATGGAGCGACGAAGCGCCTGTCCCAACGCTAGAAGATCTGCTTCCGTCCACAGACCAGGACTGTCAGGCTTCGTCTGCTCGTTTGGACCCGTTGGAACGCCGTCGGCAGCTCAATCGCGACGCCATGAGACTCGCGAGGCAGAAGACCCGGCGTCGAATCGAACGCATGCGAGAGATGCTGTCAGTACTGATCCAAGAGTTTAACGACCTGGGCGAGAGACATCGAGCTGCTGCAGAGAGTGCAGAACTGATCAAGTCTTTTGCGGCTCTGGCCCAGACTTCGCACAAACTTAAGGCTGAGCGGTTTAATCTCGAGCGCAGTCTCATGGACTTTGAGAAGACTAAGCTGCGGATTGCGGGAGCTGTCGACAGCTTCAGTACGACATCTCAAGACTCGGTAGAGCCTGCAAAGCAGTACTTTGAGTACGTGACGATCACCAAAGACCAAGCCCGGTCGGCCATTGACTCGACGCATCGTCGCATTCTTCAGCTAGAGAAGACCGCGCGGCCTTTATCCGATTGGATCGGTTCCGTGGGCAGTCCGACGAGGACCTTTGGCTGGAGCGTCAAGTGCGATATCAGCTCTGGCCACAATTTCTTCATGTCCATGACCAAGAGACTGGATTTTCAGTCTCACGAAGCCACACAGCGCTCCTGGACCTTCATCACTCGCGAGCGACAGCAGAACGACAACGGACCCACGCGGCGAGCACAACGGATTGTGCGATCGGAGTTTCTTCAGGTTCTGGATGACGACTTGGTGGTCATTGGCAACGATTGGCACCATCCAGTGAAGCCTGACGTGCGCATGAGATCCATCGGCCTGCGCTTCCGGACCAAGACGGAGCGAGGGTTTGCTCTGGGTGTGAGTTCTGTGAACCCACAGGACCCAGTGATGCGAACAGCGTCCCCATCGATTGAATATCGAGACGGCTTCACGTGGCAGGACTATGAAGCGGATGGCGATGGCTGCGTAGTCACCTTCAAGTCGCTGGTGCAGTACAACACGCTGGAGAACCTGCACCAACGACTGGTCAACATGATGAGTCAGTATTGGCAATGGGAGAACGACATTCTGCAGCCAACCTGAATGAATGATCTCAAACACTCGAACTTAACGTCAGCACTAAGTTCGCTTTCTTACTATTACGGATGGCCGAGTTCCTGGTCTGGCAGATGCGCTGTTGCTGGACAAATGGGGCCATGAAGGCCCGCCTCCAGCCCAGCAGCAGAGCACTGAACCGGTGGACAAGGGACCCAAGCCTGCGTCTACCACCTTACCGGCTCTGGAAGAAGGAAGCACCGCGCTGGAGCGACGCCGGCAGCTCAATCGTGACTCCATGCGACGCACGAGACAGAAGACCCGGCGCGAGATCGAGCGCATGAGAGCGACACTAACGACTCTGGCCCAGGAATTCGATGTGCTTTGTGAGCGGCAGCGAGCGACTCAGAAGAGTGCGGACCTCGAGCGACTGGAGCAATCGTACACCCAGTTGGCTGAGAATTCGCACCGCCTCAAGGCCGAGAAGTTCCATCTTACACGCATTCTCATGGAGCACGGGAAGAGCAGACAGCGGATTGCAAGCGAAGTGGACGACTTGAATAGCGACGACAGAGACGACTGGAAAGAGCCTGCGCGGCAGTACTTTGAGTATCGTGAGATCACGAAGGCCCAAGCTCAGACAGCTATCAGCTCTTCGTATGAACGCATCATGGAGCTAGAGAAGACAGCACGTCCACTATCTGACTGGATTGGCAGTGAAGGAAGTCCCATGAGGACTTTTGGATGGAGCGTGAAGTGCGAGATCAGCTGTGGCCACAACTTCTTTCTGTCCATGACCAAGAGACTGGACTTCCAACCTGAAGAGGTCATGGAACTGTCGTGGGCCTTCATCATGAGAGACCGACGTCTGGATGACCGAGGTCCCACGAGACGAGTACGACGCATCGTGAGATCTGATGTGCTCCAGGTCCTTAGTGACAGCATGTGCGTTGTTGGCAACGACTGGTACCATCCCGTCAAGTCAGGTGTGCGCATGCGGACCATCGGCCTTCGATTCCGAACCAAGACTGATAGCGGACTTGCGCTTGGACTGAGTATTGTGAACCCTCAAGACGCAATCCACCGTTCGGCGTCACCAGGAGTTGAATACCGTGATGGCTTTACGTGGCACGATTATTTGGCAGACGGCGATGGCTGTGTGGTCACATTCCGGTCGCTGGTGCAGTACAACACACAAGAGAATCTGCATCTGAGACTAGTGAATATGATGAGTCTCTACTGGCAATGGGAAGGCACAGTGCTGCATTGTCCAGTCAAGGTACTGGATAAGTTCGACTAATTGTACTGGATTCCAAAACACTGAACAGACGTTCAGTAGGTCACGTCATGGACACTTAACAGTGCGAGTCGCATCATAAACCGAGAACTTGTGGTGAGATTTCACGGCTACTTCTTTCAAATTATTAGTCCAGAAATCCTCTGTGCACAGCAAGTTCGCACTTTTTGTCGAAATGGTGTTGCTGGGTTCATTTTGCGACGACGAGCCTGCCTCTACGAATATAATGGGAAACTTTCAAGTCACAATTCGCGGCATGGCATGCAGGTCCCTTGCTGTGGTGGACAGGCGACGAGATTCATGCTGAAATTCTCACCGTACAGCTCTTATTTATAAGGTGGTATCCCATTCGATTTCTCATAAATCCAGATGTGTTTGAAATCACCGGTATTTACCCATTTATGTCAGGTATTCACCATACTGCTCTGGGACCAAGCTCTGGCGGCGAATTCGGTGGCGCAGGAAGCGCATCTGTGAGTCAGTTGGGGCTCTGTGACTTGGAGAGTGAACGTTTGTGTTCTGATCGTGCCTGTGATTCTGCTACTTCCGAAAGTTCACGGTATCCGGCTCTGTACAGTAAATTCTGCGTTCTCTGCTATTCCACTAAGTTCGCATTCTCTCGAGAAGCAGCGGAATGGCCAAGAGCCCGACACAGTTCCTAGTGGAGAGTCTGGTGGCGGACGCGCTGCTGCTGGGCCAATGGGGCGCGCATGAGCCTTTCGAGCCACAAGCTGCTGAGTTAGCGCTTTCTGAGGCGACTGAGCTGTCTATGGCGCCGAATCAGCCGCTGTCCAAGGCCGATCTTCGTAGGAAGCGGAATCGCGAGCGCATCAAAGAGACTCGACAGGCGCAGCGAGAGAACATGGAGCAGACACGCAGAACTGTCCAACAGCTCACCAGGCAGCTGCATATGTTGAAGACCCAGCGACTGGAGCGGTCTCACTCTACTGAGTCATCGGCGGAGTTTGCGGCTCTGGTGGAGACAACACACCGACTCAAGGCCGAGAAGGTCCGACTCAGACGCATGCTCATCCAAGAGGAGAACACGGCGCTGCGTTTGCTAGGCGTCATGAGCGAGATCGACTCTTGGCGTCCGGTGCCAGATCCAGCGCAGGACGCCTTTGCGGAATTCAATGTCATCTCACTCACTCAAGCTCAAGTCTCCATAGCAAACGCCTGTCGCAGCTTCGCTCAGTACGAGCAATGGGCTGTGCCCGTGTCCCAATACATTGGGAACGCCAGCGCCCCAGCTCTGACCTTTGGCTGGAGCGTGACCTGCGCTCTGGAGCCAGGCAGCTTCTACTACTTGGCCATGACCAAGAAACTAGAAGGAGTGACCGCCCAGCAGGCTATGATGCGCTCTTGGACTGTCATGTCGCGGCCTTACGTCACAGATGAGAGTCCGTCGCTGCGGATAGCGCAATCGGTACTGCTGCAGAGGCTGGACAGCAGCACATGCGTCATGGGCAGCGACTGGTTCCATCCAGTCAAGCCGGGCGTCTGTATGCGCTCCATCTCAGTGCGCCAGTACCAAGCCACAGAGAGAGGCTTCGCCATAAAGCAGGGCACGCTCAATCCGCAAGATCCAGAGCGACGCCATCATATGTTGGATGGGATTGAATACATGGACGCACTCAACTGGCACGTCTTCACGGACAAAGAGGACGGCTGCGTGGCCATACTCAAGGTCCTCTGGCTGTATGACACGCTGGAGAGTATGCATCTGCGGGTCGTGAATGCGCTCAGTGCCGCGTGGCGCTGGGAGAGCGGATTCAATGAGAACTGGAGGCTGCTGAAGACTTGATACGTGTGTAGAGCTGACCACTGGATCAGACACGCAGACTCATGAAGCTGATGGTGATGAATGATTGACTCAAGTCTTCAGCTGCTTCTCTTTGGTGACGTCTGATCGTTCTGCTGCCGATCTTCCTGATCTTAGATAGAGAGGCACATCGCAGTCTTTGTATGGCAATTTTACAGTCTTTTGGCTTATCTAGTGGACTAAACGTCGTAAGAGAAACTTCTTGCCGTCAGGGAGTGGACTCAGTTCACTCCATGCTAATTGATCATCTGCATCTCTGCAATATCCTAATCAAACAAGCTCAAGCAGTGCTCTCTCTTCGAATCTGAATCGCGAAAACAATCGAGCGTTGGGTAAATACTAGATTTACCGTCATTTTAGCTGATGACCAACAGTTCTACAATGCGTTTTATGTGTCGCTCTCTTGACTTGCGTGGACTTGGCAGACCAAGCGATCGACATCCAATTTAACAATGCTTGAGTATATTCCCCAGCACACCTGAACACGGCGACGATCTTCATCTCATCATCGAAGGTTTCTGGATTACTTGGCAGTGCTGGGTGTCCACTGCGACAGAATCGCAGCGGCTATTACCATTTGGAAGAGAGTCTCGCTTGGATTAGAGTGTGTCTGGCTTGGTAATTGAGCGGAGGCTTGCAAATTCAGAAGTGATTGAATCCAACATTCAACTGCCAACTGTGGCTTCTTAAAGACCGAGGGCATAGAACGATTCAGGACCTCTCCCAGCATGCGCATTGAGCGAAGGTGCCTACGGACTCTCGTCGACCAATCCAGTTGGTTCAGTGGCATCTGCTGCGTAATTGGCTCTTCACGAAACCACATCAGCATTTGATTGGCTGAAAGAAGAGAAAATAACCGGAAAACGGGGAATTTACAGTGTCGACTATCTCACATTACGCATCGTACATTTGGCTTCTGTCAGAGCTTGAGCAACTGCCAGTTCTTGGTCACTCCGCTTTCCCAGTGCCACGTGGCGATGAGTGCGTTCACGAGTCGCAGGTGCAGGTTCTCACGTGTGTCGTAACGCCAGAGGACCTTGAAGGTGGCCACACAGCCGCTACCGTCGTCTTCGTTGTTGAAGCTGTGCCAGTTGGACGCGCCAAGGTACTCGACTCCAGGCGGAGCTCGACGTCGCTGCTCCGGGTCCTGCGGGTCGAGCGTGCCGAGAACCACGTCGTAGCCGTTGCTGGTGTCGATGCACTGGCGCACGGAGATGGAGCGCATGCGGACACCGGGGCGGAGCGGGTGGTGCCAGTCGTTGCCCACGACGCTGGTGCGGCTGTCCAGCCTCTGCAGCAACATGGACTGCGCCAAGAGCTGGGACGGTCCTGGACTCTCGTTTGTGACGTGCGGACGGGACATGACAAACCAGGAGCGTTGCATGGCCTGGTGAGCCGTCACGCCATCCAGCTTCTTGGTCATGGCGAAGTAGAAGAAGCTGCCTGGACGTAGTGCGCACGACAGTGACCAGCCGAACGTGTGGGACGGCGCGTTCACACCTTCCACCGCCCAAGGGTCCAAAGGCTGTGCGCTGGACTCGCATTCCATGATGTTCCGGTAGCCGCTGGCGATTGCCGCGTTCGCTCGGTCGAAGGAGACGACGCGGAACTCCGGGAACGAGACAGCAATGTCCGCCATATTGGGCGCCAGGGCTTCGTTGTGAAGCACAATGCTGTCTTTGTCTGTGGCGAAGACGTCCGCTAGACGCTGATGCAAGTTCTGGTGCTGGACGAGCTTGCTCTTGAGCATCAGCTTCTCGGCCTTGAGTCGGTGCTCCGTCTGAGCCAGCGCAGCGTACGCTCTTGTGGCCTCGGAGGCTGCTTCCAGATCCGGGCGCTGAGTCTTGAGCAATAGATCCAGTTGCTGCGTGAGCGTTTGCACCGTGACCTTCATGCGCTCGATGTTGTCTCGCTGCGACTCGCGCGTCAGTTTAGTGCGCTCGCGATCGCGTTGGCGACGGAGCTCGGCTGGCGACAGCGGCTTCACGGGCTGGCCGCCCACCTCGCTGGCTTCCGCCTCGTCCGGCAGCTGTAGAGACTCCTGCGCGCCCCATTCCCCCAGCAGCAGCGCGTCCGCCACGAGGCTCTCGACCAGGAACTGCGCCGGCGTCTGCACCATTCTCATGCTCTCTGTAGTTCAGAACTGCCGCCTTATATGCTGAAAGGGGAGTCGGGTTGAGATTCAGGAATGAATCTGATTGGCTTGAATTAATTAATTTATCTCATTTCTACAGAAAAGTGTAGATACAGCTCATTTGGCATGTATTACAACTGCTAACCTAATGCACTTGAGACCAACACGATGCGCGTCCGTTGGTCGTACTCCCAAAAGCATGACTGGGCAGCAAGCGAAGGCAAATGCGGCTACTGCTATGAGCTGCTTTGGCTCAGTTGGAAAAGCTCAAGAGTCTTGATGCTTAAAGCGGAAGGCACAACAATGTCGAAATCGTACTTAGTTGATTAGTTCGTTGCTTTGCGATGAAAACGAGTGGTAATAACGCGATGGCTTCGTTCCTCGCCCCATGCACCGCTCACGATTATCTATCGAGATGCAAATTGCTTTACGCTGCAAAGATCTGTGTGACCAAAGCTTGTAGGCTGTGGTATGACATTTAGTTTAGCTTCTGAAGTTCCGCGTCGTCTGATAATAGCAGCGCTTCCCGAAAGACGGTCTACAGTGTTTACCGTTTACCGTTCAAGTTGCCCATCGCTGCGGAAAGACCAAAATGGCCGAGTTCCTGGTCGAGAGTCTGCTGGCGGATGCGCTGCTGCTGGAGCGATGGGCCGCACGTGGCCTGGAGCAACAGGAATTCACGGAGTCAGCTCCCACCAGTCTTAATGCTGGGGATAATGCGCTTGAGCCCAAGCGGCCGATGGCCATGGAGCTCCGGCGCAAGCGCAATCGTGAGTTCATGCAGCGCGTTCGACAGAAGCAGAGACACGAGATCGAGACCATGCGACAGACGCTTGCAGAGCTGACCGTGCGATTCGAGCAGCTTCGTGTGCAGCAGCAGCAGCCGATCAGTGCCGACCACCATGCCAAGCTCAGCGCTCTTGAGGCCGCCTACGGAGCGCTTGCTGAGACGTCGCACCGACTCAAGGCCGAAAACTTTCGCATCGAACGCCTGCTCGTAGAGCACGATAAGACACGTTTGCGATTGCTGGAGGCTCTGAGGGGCCTTATCTATGGCTCCAGCCCGAGTAAAACTTGGACAGAGGGCCCAGAGGAGCCAGCGACCAAGTTCTTCGAGTACGTAGCTATCTCTCCCGATCAGGCGCAGGACGCCATCAGTGCATGCTATCTCCGTACGCTGCAGTGCGAAGAGAGCGTGCGACCACTGGCGCATTGGCTCGTGGAAGGCTCTGGCCCTAGCCAGACGTTCGGCTGGAATGTCCACTGTGATATTCGCACGGGCAACAACTTCTTCCTGTGCAAGACCAAGCGGCTGCCAGAGATCACGGCCGAAGTCGCGGCCCAACGAGCATGGACCTTCATGTCGCGGCCCCGCAGGGAAGACAAGGGCCCTGCGCGACGCATTGCGAGGTCCGATCTGCTGCAGACACTTAACAGCAACACGTGCGTTGTGGCCAACGACTGGTATCACCCGCTCAAGCCTGGTGTCCGCATGCGGTCTGTGGGTGTGCGCTTCCGTCTGCAAAGGCCTGAAGACCGCAGTTTTGTGGTCGGCATGAGCACACTCGTGCCGGAAGATGCGCACCGAACGCCAGAGGTCGAGCACCGCGATTTGTCTCAGTGGTACGACTTCACGCCGGACGAGAGCGGTCAAGGCTGCGTGATTCGCCTGCGAACCCTCACACAGTACGACACGCTGGAGAACCTGAAGTTGCGTCTCATGAACGTGCTCTGCTCCACGTGGCAGTGGGAGAGCGATGTCATGAAGACACGCATGAAGCTACTCATTTAGCCACAAGAAACCTGTCGTATATGCATACAACTGTAAATTTAGCGTTTACGGTATCGTGTGTTCAGACGCCAACTTTTGCAGCATGGCGACCACTCCGACCCAGTTCCTGCTGCAGAGTCTGCTGGCGGACGCGCTGCTGCTGAACAAGTGGAGCTCCCGCCCTCTGGACGACGAAGAGACCAATACGTCCTCTGCAGATCCGTTGCTGCCCTGTCTGTCCTTCCAGGAGCTCCGGCGGCGCCGTAATCGTGCCTACATGAAGCGCTCTCGCCTCAAGCGGCGCGAGGCCGTCGCGTCCATGCGCGAGACTCTGCCGCTGCTGTCTTCGCAGTTCGATCTGCTGCACGAGCTGAAGAGCCAGACGTCCAGGTCCGTAGCTGCGTACACGTCGCTGGCCGAGACTTCGCACCGCCTCAAGGCCGAGAAGTTCCATCTCCAGCGGCTGCTTGTGGAACACGAAAAACTGCGCCTGCGGCTGCTGGAGACCGCGCAAGACTGCGAGTGGCTCACTGACGAAAACTGTGCCCTGGCTGAGTCACCAGCGGCCTTCTTCGAATGCGGTATGGTCTCTCAGGCGCGAGCGCAGGCTGCCATTCGTGCAGCCGGCAGCCGGATGGCGAAGTTCGAGCTCCATGCGAAACCTCTGGCCGACTGGTTGTCTGATGCCGACGCAGGACCGACCAAGACCTTCGGCTGGGCCGTAACATGCGAGCTGACCTCCCAAACCACGTTCTTCCTCTGCATGACCAAGCGCCTGGCAGACGTGAGCGCCCAGGAGGCGCTGCGCAGGACGTGGGCCTCGATGGGAAGACCGCGACAGACGGACAAGAGTCCGTCGCTGCGCATCGTGCGGTCCGAACTGCTGCAGGTGCTGGACGCCTCGACGGTGGTCGTGGCCAACGACTGGCACCATCCAGTCAAGCAGGGCGTCCGCATGCGCTCCATGAGCGTTCGCTGCTGCCTGACGACCGAAAGGGGCTTTGCGCTCGGCCTTGGGACGCTGAACCCGCAGATCCCGGAGCTCCGGAAGCAGTTCCGACCGTCAGGAGTCGAGTACTTTGACGCGTCCTCCTGGCACGACTTCGCAGACGACGACACCGGCGGCTGCTTGGTGACGCTCAAGACACTGTTCCAGTACGACGAAGCCACGAACGAGAACTCGCAGTTCCGTCTCGTGAACGCGCTCTGCTCCACATGGCGCTGGGAGAGTGAGGTGACGCAGAGACCCATGAGCATGCTGGCCTGACCTACTACTGGCTTTGAACGAGAGGTAGAGTAACAAAATGGAGTAGTATGACTTTTTAAATGCGTCCGACTTGGACAAAATTAGTTGGTAGCGGACTCGACAAGCTTAGCGTAGATGCCGTTGCGCTGCAGGAGCTCGCTGTGTGTGCCTTCCTCCGCGATCTTGCCGCCGCTGACGACGCAGATCTTGTCAGCCTTGCGGATGGTCGACAGGCGGTGGGCAATGATGATGGTCGTGCGGCGCTTGAGAGCCACGACCTTGTCCAGCGCCTCCTGCACGATCTTCTCGCTCTCCGAGTCCAGCGCACTCGTGGCTTCGTCCAGCAACAGGATGTTGGGGTTCTTGAGAATGGCGCGAGCGATCGCGATACGCTGCTTCTGGCCACCCGAAAGCTGTTCGCCCTTGAGACCCACCTGGGTCTCATATCCATCGGGGAACTGGGTGATGAAATCGTGGGCGTTCGACATCTTGGCAGCCGCCTCGATCTCCTCCTGGCTCGGCTTGGACTCGAGACCGTACGCGATGTTGTCCGCGATGGTGCCAATGAACAGAGTCGGCTCCTGGCCCACCAGACCGATCTGGCTGCGCAGCCAGTGAACGTTCAGCTCCTTGGTGTCCACACCATCGAGCAGCACCTGGCCCCGAATGGGGTCGTAGAAGCGCTCAATGAGCGAGATGCACGTGCTCTTGCCACCGCCACTGGGGCCACAGAACGCCACAGTCTGGCCAGCTTCGATGGTCAGGTTGTAGTTCTTGAGCACCGTCACTTCCGGTCGTGTCGGATAGCGGAACATGATGTTCTTGAACTCGATCTTGCCCTCAACCTTCGCAGGCTTGCGTCCAGACTCATCAAACGAATCGATTGGCAGTTCACGATCACGCAGAGCCACAATCGAAGCGCCTGACTTGATCGCGTTTTCGGAATCGCCAAGGAACGAAGCAGCGTTGCCAACACCCTGGGCCGACATCATGATGGCCATCAGCGTGCGCATGAGCTCCTTGAATGTAATGTCACCATGGTCGACAAGTACGCCACCATACCAGAAGATCAAAGCGTAGACGGCGAAGAGAATAAACGAACTGAAGCCAAGCGCAATGCCGTTGACTTGCGCTTCACGACGGCCGTTCTCAAGAGGCTCTTCCAGCAGAACCGAGAACTTGTCCGAAATCGACTTCTCCAAACCCAGCGACACGACGGTGCGGATGTTGCTGAGCGCCTCGGACGCATGAGCTCCAACATCATTGAGCTCGTCGGACAGACCGCCGCCTCCTCGGATTCGGTTCATTCGAACAATCTGACCAAAGATCAGGAGCGGGAACACGCACAGCATGATCAGCGTCAAGAGCCAACTGCCGGTGGTGAACGAAATGATCAATGCAGCGATGAACGTGAACGCAGCCTGAAGAACGCGGCCTTGAGAGTCACCGGAGATGAGAGCCACCTTGGTGGCAAACGTCGAAAGATCAGCCGTCAAAGCACCCGTAGCGTTCTTCTTCTCGTCAAAGAAACCAACATTCTGACGGCACAAGGCAGTGAAATGGACAGCGCGCAGTCGAGAGATCAACTTTTCCGCCATGAACTTGAAACAATAATTCTGGATTGCATTGCACGCGAACAGAATGAAAGCCCCAGCAAGGTAACACAGACCGTAGATACGCACATCATGCGACAACTCGTGCAGGTACGAGCGGTCTAGAGTGTCATGGTAGGAAGTGTACTTGGACGTCATGGTCGACACCATTTGACTGATCAACACAGCAGACACGGGAAACGCAAAACCGTTCACAGCCGCAGAGAACATACCAATCAAAAAGAATTTGCGCTCTGGTCGGCTGAACGCCATGGCGTCGAAAATCGAAAAAGGAGGTCGGACAATCTCGGCTGATTCGTCATTTGCAATTTCCACGTCGCCGTATTTGCTGCTTCGTCCAGATCGAATGCTGGCGGTGCGAACCATTTCAGTGGCAACAGGGTCGATTTCAGCCAATTCCTTGGCAGCCGACTGGGCTTCTTCCTGCTCTTTCTCTTCCTGAATGGTGTACAAGTTACGGTAAACCCCACGCTCGATCGTCACGAGTTGGTCATGAGGCCCTTCTTCCACCACGCTTCCACCAGACAGAACCACGATTTTGTCGGCGCGACGAACGGTCGTCAAACGATGAGCAATCACAAGTGTAGTCATCTGGGTCTTGTCCATCAAATCATTCAACGCAGCTTGGACAACGCGTTCACTCTCGGCATCCAAAGCACTTGTAGCCTCGTCAAGCACCAGGATCTTGGGCTCACGCACGATGGCACGGGCAATAGCCACTCGCTGCTTCTGTCCTCCAGATAGCGAGACGCCTTTCTCACCAACCAAGGTATCGTAATTGTTGGGCAATGACATGATGAACGTATGAGCGTTTGACAACTTAGCAGCGGCAATCACCTGCTCGCGCGTGATGTCCTTGCCGCCAGCAGCAATATTCTCAAAGATGGACGTGGCAAACAGAACAGGCTCTTGAGAGACCATGCCAATCTGAGATCGCAGCCATTTGACGTTTAAAGTCTTGATATCCCGACCATCAAGGAGAATCGTGCCGCTGGTCGGGTCGTAGAAACGTTCAATCAGAGAGATCAGAGTACTCTTGCCACCACCACTTGCGCCAACAAAGGCAACAGTCTGGCCTTTCTCAATTGTGACGTTGTAGTTCTTGAGGATCTGGGCATCGGGACGGCTCGGGTACGTAAAGTTGATGTCGATGGCCTGGATGCGACCTTCACATGAGTCCGGGATGATGCCGTCGTCCTTCGATGCGTCAATTGCCGACATGGTTTCCAAGATCTCGTACAGAGTGGCAGCGGCACCCTTCGCCTGCGCCACAGCTGTAATGTTGGGCGAGATCTGAGCGAGCGAAATGGAGCCGATCAAGACACCGAAGAAGGCCGAAAAGACCTGCGAAGGCGACGCCTTGTCATGCGCGACCTTGGAGCCGCCGTACCACAGACCAGCGGCATACATGAACCAGATGCTACTGATGAACAGACCGAAGGCCAGAGCCCCAAACTTGGACATGTGGATGTTCTCAGTCTCGGCCGCCTTGGATCGCTCGTTGTATTTGTCAATAGCACGTTTCTCGCCGTTTAGCGATGAGACCGTGCGGATGGAGCCTAGAGTTTCCTCCGCCACGGCACCGGCCTGCGCGTACATGCGCTGAGCCTGGATGGCCTGGTTGCGGAACAGCTTCATCATGAGTGTGAGCGATACGACGATGATGGGCATGATGCAGCACATGACCAGAGTCATGTCCCAGCCACGCGCAAAGCCGATGATGTAGCCTGTGAAGAACTGGAACGTGTACTTGATGCAGTCACTGAGTTTCTGGCCCATGCCGTCCTTGATCTTGACCGTATCGCCCGTGAGACGACTGGAAAGCTGCAGTGCGTCGGCACGATCATACCAGCTGATGTCCAGATAGAGCATGTGCTTGAGCGCCTCGCTTCGCAGGGCCTTCATCTGGCGCTCTGATGTGTTGGCGAACATCACGTAGGCCACATAGTCCGTCAGGAACAACGCGATGGCGATGATGAAATACTCGAGCGCTGCCTTGTTCACGGCATGGCGGTCCACGCCGCCATCGGCCTGTGCGAAGGCCGAGATAGCGTTACCGAACACCAGCGCCATGCACGGGAACAGCGCGCCGTTGATGCCGGCGCTCAGCACGCCCACACCGACACAGATCTTGTCGTACTTAGTGGCGAAGCGGTACAGGTCTGTAAACGCGATTGACGGGCCTTCGGGAGGCCCGCTCTTGTTGCTCGAGCCATTGGCAGGCGCGTCCAGAGGCGCCGCCTTTTCTAGCTTGAGCGCAACGTCGCGGTCGCCGGCCTTGGGCGTGAGCGCCGCCACATACGAGGTCACGGGGTCGCGCTCTCGCTCGTCTTCAGGGTGCGCCATCTTGTTCTGCGTGGTTCCCTTCCGATTGCCGAATGACTTGGTCTCTTCATTGGCGGCAGGTCCATTGAGTGAACTGACGCGATTACGCGATCTTACCATTAACTAAAACCAGTAAATGAATTGGCAGAGAGAGTATGAGTTTGGGTGATGATCATGTCATCAGGGTACTGACTTAACATCAAATCTCTTGGCATCCGTGTGCAAGTGTCTACACACATCAAAGGCTGTGGCCACATTACCATCATTCTGCATGACAGAACCCCTGCGTCACAATGGCACGACAGACGAAAGCAGGTGCTAAAATCTCATAATTGCCAATACAAGGACAAAATCATTGATATTACTATCCATAACAAGGTGAAAATGGTTTTGCTATTTCTAAAAGCAGATATAGTAATCCCTTTCCTCTGAGACGTGTACGTGTATACATCTGCACACGCAACGGAGTTCTGTCAGCATCCGGCCAGAGACTTGGATAGCTTCTTCTCAGCAAGCAACCAGAGAATGCGCAGTGGTCAGCATAGTACTGTAGTACAATACAGTAGAACGCAGTTGCCAGCCTCGTGAAAAGCTTATGATTGCGCTCCTTTTGGTGTGAAAATTTGCGGTGTGAAAACTCTGGCTCGTCTATGCACTGCATCAGAAAGTGGTGGTTGAATGTTCAATGCCAAAACAAGGTGCACTCGTGTAGCATAACGGACGAATCTTGAGAAGACACATTATTTATATAGTCGGCTGTTCCAGGATGTCCATTCAAACGCACGCCAAGACAACGCCACGCCTCCACTGACCATGAACGCGCGCACTGCTGTCTCCCATGCCTCACGCCGCAAGCGCAACCGCCTCACTTCCTCCCGTCTTCGGCGCTCGCGTCTGCTGACGGAAGTAGCCATGCGCAAACTGAATTTGGACCCAGAGAAGACGGAGAAGATGGAGCTGATCTCGGAAGAGCTCTCGACCGAAGACATCAACTTCTTCACGCACATCTTCCACCAGATCGACAGTACGTCTCGTTGTCTCAGTGCCACTTACTCCGTGTCTCATTGGCTCTTTCTTTGTCAGCCGATAACATAGGAATCATCCTGCGCTCAGAACTGCACGAAGTGAGTCTCTTTTGCAGGCCAGGCTCTCATTACGATGCCATCCACTCACTCGCTTATGATCAGGCGCTCACTCTGCTTGGGATCTCAGCTACGGACAAAGAACTGGACGAATACCTGCTCATTGCTGATGCTGACGGTGAGGCTCTCGCCAGTGTCATCTCCCCGTTTGGCAGCATTCTCACGCAGTGGCTGTGCATAGGAAGCAAGGCCATCGATCTACAGGAGTGGGTCGTGCTCTGCGGTCTGCTGGTGAAGCCTCCGCATGAAGAAAGCGAGCTGCTGGCTGCCTTCCATGTACGTGTGTCTGTTCGTTCACGCCTCGACCGACGTCTGCTGAAGAGCTCATTCTGGTGCTTCAGTGCCTCTTCCCCAATGAACAGGACATTCCGGTCGTGGTCTTCCGCACCAAGATGCAGCGCATTCTCGAAAACGCGTACGCACATCTGCCTGAGTGCAATCAGCACGAGGTGAGCTGCTATGTGGACGACGTCCTCAGCGCTCTGGACCCAAACAATACCGAGTGCATCGACGTGCAGGAGTGCATCCGCATCCTGTCCACCAGCTACAATGCCACATCGTCCACCACGATCGAAGAGGAGTAACTAATGAATCTTGAGGAGCCTTAATCGCATGTCTAGATCAGAATCAGAGCGCAAAGGTCCTATTCGCGTCTGTAGGTACAACAGGACGAAGGCTGCCATCTTGACGACATCATATATGCTACTATAACGTATCTCTACGATGCCTTAATCCTACAGAATCAGCGCCTTGACGCCGCTGCGTAGCACGTCGGACTCCCATCGGACCATCGAGCCAATGCCGTTGATCAGACGCGCAGAAACGCTCTCGAGCGTGTTGAACTGGGTCAGCGTGCGCAGCGTCATGGTGCAGCTGCTGCTGTCGTCCGGATCCGGTACAAAGTGGTACCACGTGAACACGTCCATGTACTCTAGAGCCTCGGGACTGCGCAGCTCCGGGCTTCTCGGTGTTACAGAGCCCTGGGCGATGGCCACACCGGTCTTCGTGGTCACCTTGGACCGCAGACTCATGGTGCGCATGAAGACACCGGGCTTGGTTGGATGGTGCCAATCGTTGGCCACGACGCACGTGTGGCCGTCGACCTGCTGCAGCACCACGGACCGGACGATGCGGCGCGACGCGCACTTGTCCGTCCGTCGAGGCCGCGAGAGCATGAGCCAGGACCGTTCCAGTGCTGTATCGGCACTGACGCCCACGATGCGTTTGGACATGGTCACGAAGAAGTTGTTGGCCACGCTCATCTCGCACTGCACGCTCCAGCCGAAGGTCTTGCTCGGATTGTCAGCGTCCGCCATGAAGTGCGCTAGCGGCTTGGCCATGTTCTCGTGCTTGAGGATGTGCTGGTGGGAGTTGCGAATGTTCTCCAAGGCCTCTGACGCTGAGAGCTGCACGAAGTCCTGGAAGTAGCCCATGGGATCGTCTTCCGCGGCGCCGCGCTCCTGCAGCCTCCGCTGGGCCTCAAAGCTGTTGTAGCTGGCCACAGCGCGCTTGAGATCAGCGCGCATCTTCTCCTGTTCCTCCAGCATGCGCTGCAGCAGAAACTTCTCGGCCGTGAGCCGGTGCGATGTCTCCATCACCTCCGCGTAGGTGGTTTGCAGTCTGGCCAGGCGTTCGTGCTGCTCTGTCGTCTGGGGCAGCACCGGCTTCTGCTGCAGAAGCTGGTCGAGCTCACACGAGAGCTCTCGCAGGTGCTTGTTCATGTGAGCCACGCGATTCCGCTGCTTCTGGCGCGCGCGTTGCATGGACTCTCGATTGCGCTTGCGCCGCATCTCCAGCATGAGCTGCTGGTTCTTGTACGGATCGACGGAGAGCGGGGCGATACAGGGCGCCACCAGGTCGACTGCGAGCGCCTCCATCGGCCGTGATGGCGGCTGGCACGAGTCCGTGGACGTCCGGAGCATGGGAAGAGCTCTGCAATGATGGGCTATGGCACTGAAATTAGGATGGGGGACTTAAATTCAGGACACAATTCCTTATCCCACATACACGGCAAACGGTAAATCTGCAGTCTCTGATTGCACCGACACCGGAACTCTATGAACACTCAGATGGGGTCTCGTCCAGGACTGTAGTATAAGGACCACGGTAGGTCGCTGTAGCACGTCGCCTTCCCAATGCCAGTAGAGACTCATCATGCTTATCAAGCGCTGGTGCAGGTTCTCCTTCGTATTGTACTGCACCAGCGACCGGAACGTGATCTCGCAATTGTCGCCATCGGCCACGCAGTCGTGCCACGTGAAGCCGTCTCGGTATTCCACAGCTGGAGACGCCAGACGTCGCAGCACAGGATCCTGAGGGTTCATGGGGCTCAGCCCAAGTGCGAAGCCGTGCTCTGTCTTGGTCCGGAAGCGCAGGCCGATGGACCGCATCCGCACGCCAGGCTTGACTGGGTAGTGCCAGTCAAAGCCCATGACCCGCATGTCGTCGTCCAGGACGTGCAGCACATCTGAACGCACTATCTACCGCAGTTGCTGCGTGCATGCGGATTGCCGGTCGTCGGTCTCGAGTGATCAAGGCCCAGGAGCTGTTGATAGCATCCTGGGCTTTGACGCCCTCCAGGCGCTTGGTCATGGACAGGAAGAAGTTGTGGCTAGAGCTTATCTCGCACTTGACGCTCCAGCCGAAGGTCCTCGTGGGATTCCCCACGCTGCCGATCCAATCGGCCAGAGGCCGCGCTGCCTTCTCGAGCTCCATGACGCAGCGGTACGCAGTGCTGATAGCAGCTTGGGCATGGGTCTTGGTGACGTCCACGTAGCCAAAGTACTGCGCTGCTGGCTCCTCCCAGGCCTTGGCGTTGCCAGTTAAGCCGCTCATGGTGTCAGCAATCCGCAGCCGCGTCTTGTCGTTCTCCATCAGAAGTCGCTCGATGTGGAACTTCTCGGCCTTGAGACGATGCGAAGTCTCGGCCAGAGTCGCGTAGGCGTCTTCCAGCTGCACTAAGTCCAGACTCCTTTGTGTGTCTCTCTTCCTTTCGCACAGTACATAGAACTCCTGAGACAGAGTAGCGAGGGTCTGCCGCATGACCTCGATCCCGCAACGAGTGCGTCTTCTCGTGCGTCTCATGGATTCGCGATTGAGCTGGTGATGACGATCCAGGCTCTCTTCCAGAGCACGATGTATCGGATCAGAACTTGTGGGTCCGTACTGCTGCAACGCCATGGGCTCTTTGCGGTCGCATTGCTCCAACAGCAGCTCATCTGCCAGCAGACACTCGACCAGGAACTCTGCCATTAGTGCGAACTTTGTGAATGACAATAACAACCAAAAAGCGGGTTAAGTTCGGTTCTGTGGACCACACAAAGGCAACTTAGTCAGAGTTTGAGCAGCCTCCAGTTTTGGGTAACGCCACTCTCCCAGCGCCAAGTCGTGGTGAGCGCATTCACGAGTCGCCGGTGCAGATTCTCTCGCGTGTCGTATCGCCAGAGGATTTTGAGAGTGGCCACGCAGCCAGTGTCTTCATCAGTAAAGCTGTGCCAATTGGATGCACGCAAATACTCGACTCCAGGCAGCGCATTGCGGCGTTGTTCCGGTTCCTGCGGATCCAGTGTGCCAAGCACCACGTCGTAGCCATTACGGACCGCTCGCCACTGACGCACGGAGATGGAACGCATGCGGACGCCGGGCCGAAGCGGGTGGTGCCAGTCGTTGCCAAAGATGCTCGTCTGGGTATCCAGTCTCTGCAGCAGCATGGACTGCGCCAGTCGCTGCGACGGACTCTCGTCAGCGACGTGAGGCTGGGACATGACGGACCATGACCGTTGCATGGCTTGACGCGCGCTTACACCAGCCAGTCTCTTGGTCATGGCGAAGTAGAAGAAGCTGCCAGGTCGCAATGAACACGACAGCGTCCAGCCGAACGTATGGGCGGAGGCGCTCACGCCATTCGCGGCCCACGGAGTTAGCGGCTGTGCACTGGACTCGCACTCCAGGATGCTACAGTAGCCGGTATCAATGGCAGCATTGGCTCGTTCGAGGGAGATGGCGCGGAACTCTGGAAACGAGGCCACAATATCTGCCAAGTTGGGGCCTAGAGCCTCCTTCTGAAGCGCAATGGTGTCCTTGTCTGTGGCGAAGACATCCGCCAAGCGCTGGTGCAGGTTCTGGTGACAGACCAGTCTGCTCTTGAGCAGCAGCTGCTCGGCCTTGAGTCTGTGCTCCGTCCCCGTCAACGCCGCATACGCCTTCGCAGACTCCGAAGTCGCGTCGTTGTCCTGATCTGTGCGTTGAGTCCTTATCAGTAGATCTAGTTGCTGCGTGAGCGTCTGCATCGTGACCTTCATGCGCTCGACGTTCTCGCGTTGAGTCTCTCGCGTCTGTTTGGTGCGCTCTCGATTCCGTTTGCGGCGGAGATCGGCCTTGGACAGCGTCTCTGCTGGCAGCTCAGCCGCCTCATTGGGCTTCGAATCGGGCAATCGAAGCGACTCCTGTGCGCCCCATTCCCCCAGCAGCAGTGCGTCCGCCACAAGACTCTCTACCAGGAACTGCG
The DNA here is from genome assembly GCA_023335875.1 of Elongisporangium prolatum. Taxonomy (NCBI): domain Eukaryota; phylum Oomycota; class Peronosporomycetes; order Pythiales; family Pythiaceae; genus Elongisporangium; species Elongisporangium prolatum. The sequence goes on from JAADVW010000236.1 coordinate 35,586, forward strand.
CTGGGCTCTTGGCCATCCTGGAAGCGAACTTAGTGAATGCTCCGTTAGGTCCGCCACTGAGAACGAGTGAGCGTGGGTCTTTAATTCACCGTCGTTTATGAGAAGCTGTGCTTCCTGCCGCCCTCTTCTTGATCGCACTAAAGAGGTAGACGCTGACTCCCTCGTGGTCGCTTCATACCAGCGACTGTTGGGCTTGAAAAGACATTTGCTTGGGGCTTGGACAAAGAGGAAGTGAGAGACTTGGTTTCCCAACTGCCACATTGCGTCCAACCGTGACTTCAATCTTCAACTGAACTGGATTATCCGATACAACCTTCTAGAAGCCACACTTGAATGGCCTATCACTGCTTAAGTAGCTTCCAGTTCTGCGTGACTCCGCTCTCCCAGCGCCACGTAGCGCTGATAAAGTTCACTACGCGCAAGTGCAGGTTCTCTCGCGTGTCGTACTGCCAGAGGATCTTGAGCGAGGCCATGCAGCCGCTGCCGTCGTCTTCCTCAATGAAGTCGTGCCAGTTGGATGCGTCTAGGTACTCGATCCCAGACGGCGCCTGGCGACGCTGTTCTGGATCCTGTGGATTGAGCGTTCCCAGATGAACAGCGAAGCCTTTCTTGGTGGCTCGGCACTGCCGGACGGAAATGGAGCGCATGCAGACGCCAGGCTTGACTGGGTGGTGCCAGTCGCTGCCTAGTACGCACGTGCTGCTGTCCAGCCTCTGCAGCAGCGCTGAGTGCGATATCCTCAGCGACGGACTCTCATCTGTGACATAAGGGCGGGACATCGCCGTCCAGGATCGCAGCATGGCCTGTTGCGCTGTCACGCCAGGCAGTTTCTTGGTCATGCACAGATAGAAGAAGCTGCCGGGCCTCAGAGCGCAGGTCACGGCCCAGCCGAAGGTCAGAGCTGGAGTGCTGGCGTCCATGATGTATTGAGCCACCGGAGCGGCGCACTTCTCGTATAGAATGATGCTTCGGCAGGAGTTGGCTACCGAAGCTTCGGCTTGAGCGTGGTTGATGGGGCGGAACTCGCTGAAGGCAGCAGCTTGATCCTTCGACTGGCCCGGAGTACTGTCCACAGGAGCACAGTGGATGTCGCTATCCAAGCTGGCGTCCAGTTGGTCTGCGGCCATGATGTCTGCCAGCCGCAGCGCCGCGTTCTCGTGCTGAATGAGCTGGCGCTTGAGCATCACCTTCTCGGCCTTGAGGCGATGTGTCGTCTCGACCAAAGTCTCGTAGTCGGCTGTGCGTTGGGACGTCTGCGTCTGCGACTGATCGCCACTCTGCGTCTTGTGCAGTTGTTCGAGCTGCTTGGTGAGCTGTTGCACGGTCTTACGCATGCGTTGAATCCCTTGCTGCTGCGTCTGGCGAGTCTGCTGCGTGCGCTCGCGATTGCGCTTGCGGCGGAGATCGGCCTTGGACAGCGATTGGAGCGCTGCGGACGGCTCTGACGGGTCGGCAGAAGGCTGATCATTGAGTTGGGACGAAGGCTGGGGTCCCTGCTCGATCCATTCCTCCAGCAGCAGCGCGTCCGCCAGCAGACTCTCCACCAGGAACTGCGTCGGGCTGCTTCCCAGCATCGTCTCCACTGAGGAACCGCACTTTGTGTATCACGAAACGGCTTCTCGACTAAGAAAAATTTGATGTGGTCAGTTTAGTAATTTGTTTTGAGCGCATATGCATGTAGAGAGGTTCAAAAGGCTCGATATCAGCCTACTGTATGAGCCATGTGGCGGGGCTCTGCATGATCTCGGTCTCCCAGCGCCAGGCCTGGCACAGCATGTTTGTGAGCCTCAGATGGAGATTCTCGTGCTCGTGAAACTGAATGATCGATTGCATTGTGGCGTCGATGCCGCTCTCGCCGTTGCCGTCGTCAACGTCAACGTACTCGTGCCATGAGTCCACAAATCGATATCTAACGGACTTGTTTATCTGATCTCGCAGTGGACTGGAAGGGTTCATGCTGGCCAGACCAATAGCAAAGCCACTCTCTGTCTTCATATTGAAGCGTACACCAATGGATCGCAATTGGACGCCGTTGACGTACTGAGGCGCCCAATCGGTCCCAATGACATACGTGCTTTCGTTCAATTCCTGCAGCACAGCAGATCTCACGTGGCCTCGCATTGCGCGGCTGTTTGGCATCTTTGGTCTGCGAGATTTGGCCATGAGAGCCCATGATCTGTCGAGCGCGGCTTTGGCCGAGACGCCGACCACTCGCTTGGTCAAGGAAAGGAAGAACAAGCCCTCGCGGAGGTCCCACTTGACTGTCCAGCCAAACGCTGCGCACGGATTACTCGAGTTTGAGAGCCAGCTCTCCAAAGGCTTTGCGGTCTCTTCGAAGGCCGTCAAGCGCATGTAGCAACTGCTGATAGCTTCCTGTGTCTGGGCTTGAGAGACGGCCACGAACTCGAAGTACTCCTCTGCAGGCATCTCTTCCCTCAGGGCGTCACTCGAGCTGGCAATCGTGTGTTGGATGCGCAGTTTGGCCACATCAAACGCCAGCATGGTGCGCTGCGAGCGAAAGTTCTCGGTCTTGAGAAGGTTTGAGGCCTCTGCCATCGCTGTATACTCAGTCTTGAGCTCGATCAAGCGCTGATCATTGGTCTTGGTCTGGTGCTGTCGCATGCGAAGATGCTCGAACTGGAGCGTTAGCGCTTGAATAGTGGCGCGCATGTCCTCTAGTCCTTTGGCTTTACGCTGTCGAGCACGGCGCATGGCGTCGCGATTGTGCCTGCGCCGAGCCTCGAGCGCTTTCTCCGCAGCACACTTGGTAGCGTCGTCGTCTTCGCTGGATGTCGACAGAACTTGAGGTTCAGGCGCTGGGCACGGTAGTTGGAGGTCGATGTCATCGTCTAGTGGCTCTAAAGGCTCGCGAGCCGCCCAAGTCTCCAGCAAAAGCGCATCTGCCACCAGACTCTCCACTAAAAACTGGTCGCTCGTTGCCATACTACGGATTGATACAAACCAGGACTGAAAACCGAACTTATCATGATGAATACAATCATTCCTATATTCAGCTATACAGAATGTATGTATGACGTCTGCTTCTCGAACAAGCATTTTTGGACATGCATATTGGTGTATGTGGAGGTTTATCCTGCAAGGAGACGACGAGGGCCAAGAATGACGTCGTTCTCCCAGCTCCAGCGGCAGCAGAGCACATTCACAAGACGCAAACGGTGGTCTTCCCTCGTGTCGTACTTGGTGAGGCTCTTGATGGTCACGGTGCAACCGCTGCCGTCCTGGGAATCAGCGAAAGTGTGCCACTCGCTGCGGTCCATCCACTCAACTCCTGGGGGTGCCATATTCCTAACCATCGGGTCCTGCGGATTGAGAGTGCCCAAGCCGATGGCAAAGCCGTCCGATGTACTGAGTTTGAATCGAACGCTAATGGAGCGCATGCATGTACCAGGCTTGAGTGGATGGTGCCAGTCATTGGCCACGACGCACGTGCTATCGTTCAGCACTTGCACAAGATCCGAGCGCACGATCCGTCGCGTGGGACTCTTGTCCGTCATGCGGGCGTGGGACATCCAGCGCCAAGCTCTCTGCATCGCCTCCTGGGCACTGACACTGGACAGACGCTTGCGCATGCAGAGGAGAAAATTGTTTCCTTTGCTGATTTCGCACGTCACGGTCCAGCCGAATGTGCGCCCGGGCTCGGAAGCGTCCACAATCCAATGACCCAGTGGCTGCGCATTCCGCTCGTACTCTATGATGTCTCTGTAGCAAGCGTTGATGACATCTTGAGCCCGATTCAGTGAGATCGGCAGGTACTCATAGGATGCGATCGTTGCTTGGTCCACGACTTCATCCGGCCAAAACTTGACAGGTCTCGACGGACTCTTCTCATAGATATTGACAGTTCCCAAGAGCCGCAATCGTGTCTTGTCGTGCTCCACCAGCTGACGTTGCAGCCAGAAGCTCTCGGCTTTGAGTCGGTGCGACGTCTCAGCCAGCATAGTGTACGCGGCTTGGAGTCTCAGGCGTTGTGCGTGATCGCTGGAAGACATAGGTCTTAACTGACTCTGCTGCCAGATTTGAAGCTGCTCGAATTCAAGTGTCAACTCATCCAGCTGACGGCGCATCCGCTCGATGGAGTTCCTCTGCGTTTGTCTCGTGCGCTGCATGTATTCGCGGTTGCGCAGCCGACGGCGCTCCTTGACTGAAAGCGCCAGCGCTTCGAGCTGACCTTGGGCATTGCCACAAGAGCTCGAGTTCTGCAGCTTCGCTGTTGTGTCCACAGGCCGAGACCCCCATCGCTCCAGCAGCAGCGCGTCGGCCAGCAGACTCTCGACCAGGAACTGCTCTGTCATTCGGAACATTCAAAATGACAGCCACAACAGGTGCGTTCGCATTCCATAAAGTTCGGTTTGCGCATATGTTAACTTATTGCAATAAGCATGAGACTGTTTCAAGCGCACCTCAGTACGTTATGGTCATAAAGCCATGAGCTGCTTGGATTTCCGCACGATGACGTCGTTCTCCCAGTTCCAGCGGAAGCAGAGCAGGTGGATGAGTCTCAGATGCAGATCCTCACTTGTGTTGTACTGCGTAAGCATCTTGATGGTCACGATGCAGCCGTCCGCTCTGTCCACAAAGCTGTGCCACTCAGATCGGTCCATCCACTCGACGTCCAGCGGCGGATGGCTGCGGATCTCTGGGTCCTGTGGATTCAGTGTGCCGATGCCAATGGCGTATCCGCTGCTGTGTGTGCTCAGTCTGGAGCGAACCGTGATGGAGCGCATGCGGACGCCGCGCTTAAGCGGGTGGTGCCAGTCGTTGGCAATGACGCAAGTGCTGTGATCAAGCACTTGAAGCAGCGTCGACTGCGCGATCCTCCGTGTTGGAGCCTTGTCGGACTCGCGTGGCTTCGACAGATACGCGTAGGTCCGCTGCATGGCCTGGTTGGCGCTGATCCCAGGCAGCCGCTTGGTCATGGACAGGAAGAAATTGTTGCCCGTGCTGATCTCGCACGAGATATCCCAACCAAAAGTCATGTTGGGTCCACTCGCGTCCACGATCCAATGCGCTAGTGGCTGCGCACTGCGTTCGTAGTCCAGAATGGCTCGATAGCAGTCGCTGATGGCGTCTTGAGCTCGAGACAGAGAGATGTCCACGTACTCCACGAACCGTGGCTCTTCCAGACTGCACGTGACTGTCTTGGGCTCGTCGGCAGTCTCGTGTAGCCATTTGATTGTCTCCAATAGCCTGCCTCGGTGCCTGTCGTGCTGGTCGATCAGTCGTCGCAGCAAGACCTTCTCGGCCAGCAGTCTATCGGCGGTCTCAGTCAATGCAGCATACGCTGACTCAAGTCGCAACCGCCGCGTGTGGCTGGTCACAGTGATAGGTCCATGCTGCTGCTGATCTTCACAAAGCTCCTCGAATCGGAGCGTGAGTGCAGCCAGTATGCGCCGCATCTCGTCCATCTCCTCCTTTTTCCTGCGTCGGGCGCGCTGCATGAACTCGCGATTGCGCTGGCGGCGGATCTCCAGCGAAACTGTCGGTGCAGAGGCCATGGGTCTGCGTCTTGCTCCTTCGCTTTGACTGGGTGCCGCCAGGGGCAGCGCTCTGGATCCCCATTCGTCCAGCAGCAGTGCGTCTGCCAGTAGACTCTCCACCAGGAACTGTTCCGCCATAATTCCTGCTCTAGGTTCGGTTTATCCTGCTGAACCTCAGAATTCCGGATACCTGGGAACTGTATAATATTATACGTATACTTTATAAGGCGCAAGGCTGAATGTTGGTCGGCCGTGCGGCTTTCCCTTTTGTCCAGCCATTTCGTTCTCAGATAAGTCCAGTCCCATGTCGATTACTGTACCACACCGTCTCAGTGACTGAATACACAAGTACATGCATTATTAGGTCGTAATTACTCCATGCTGAGGGATAACGAACGACACACATACAATCAACAAGCTACGGCAGCAACGCCAAGGGCCTCTGCGTCACGAGGTCTTCCCACTGTCTCGCTGTGGCCAACAGATTGATCAGTCGTCGGTAGGGCGGGTTGCCCGAGCTGTACTGGGCTCGATAGACGTATCTCACGAGGCAGCTGCCGTTGGGGGCGTCTTCCAGCTCCGTCCAGCTTGTGGCATCCACAAACTCTCGATCGCGTGAGTCCACCGGCCTATGCTCCTGCGGCAGCGTGCCAAGGCCGACAACGAAGCCTCGAGAGGTCACGGCGTTGAAGTTCATGATGCACGAGCACTTGGATTGGCCTTCGTAGTCGCCATACAAAGGCACATCCATCACCTCCACGAAGGCGCGATCATTCACGACCTGCACCACTTCGTCGTTCCGCTCGACATTCTGCATGTGGGGATACAGCACTGGGCTGTCCAGTGTGGCCCACGTGCGGCTCATGGCCTCAAAGGCCGTCACACCCGACAGCGTCTTGGTCATGGTCACAAAGAAGTCGTTCTCGTTCGACAGGTCGCACGCGATGTTCCAGCCGAATGTGTGGTTCACGCCTGGCACGTGGACCTCCAGTGGCCGGGCCAGCAGCTCACGCCCAGAGATGCTGGCGTTGGCGCGGCGGATGATGTGCTGGATATCGAGCTCAGTGATGGCCCGGAACGTCGTGGAGGCTGGCGTCGGATCCACGAGCAGTCGCATCGAAATGGGCGCGCACTCCTGCTGATGGTCCATGAGCATCTGCGCCATACGCAGCATGAGCTTCTGCGCCTCGATCACGTTATGTTGTAGCATCTGTTGGTCCGCATGCAGTCGCTGCGACGTGTGCGCCAGCGCCATGTAGTCGTTCAAAAGCCGCGCGCGACGAGGGCTATTGGGTGCCGGCACTTGCGCCTGGTCCAGCTGCGCGAACTGATGCGTCAGCCGCTGTAGCATGGCGCGCATGGCCCCCAACTCTCCCTCACGCCGCTGGCGGTGGCGCCTCATGGAGTCTCGATGAAGTTGCCGCCGCCGCTTGAGCATGGCGGCCTCGCTCTCGGCCACCAGGCTCGACTCCTCGCTCATGAGACTGGATTTCATCTCCAGCCGGATTCGCGTCATTTGCGTAAATAATTCAAACTCAGGGAGTAATTACGCTTTTGTTGGGTGTGAGAATAATGAGAATAACTGTTAATAGTCGATTGTACTGTACATAATATGCACATATACTGCATATTTAATTATTTAGTCACAATTACAGTGTTACTACTAAGAGCTGAGCGTAGTGGACTGAAACAAACAATCGCTTACCTCTGAGTGCCTCTCGCCATACTCACTACAATATCTAACTACACTTATGTATCGCCATCTATTCGCCAAGTCTTTGGTATTATTAGTCATGTTATTGCTAGTTTTTCAAAACAAAATATTTTTGGTTATTTAGGTATGGTTTATGCTATGTTATCCATTCATCTAGCTACCGTAATCAGTAGATGCAAGACATCCAGTCGCCATCTTCCAAACACATCTTGCTGGAATGGGCATCTCTGATGGCATATCGCATGGCTGGCGTAATATCATGTGGCCAGAAAACGATCTTCCGACTATTATATAATAACCGCAACTGCAACTGACGTGCTCTTGTGGCCGACTTGGCAACCCAGCAGCGACCAACTCGGATGCACCAACCATCTCAGTTCCAGCAACACAACAGCGCCTACGGAGCGTAGTTCCAGCAAAGTGGATTTATACTTCGATTCTCGAGAGATTTTGATCACACGATTGGACGTGTTCTGAACTTAACGACTAGTACGTATTAAATGGGCGCGGTTGTTCGGCCGACAACAGCAGAGTCACCTGCTTGTGGGCTTTGCTCCTTGCTTTCACGCAGTTTTGCACTTCTTCGCAAACCGACTTCGTGCAATTAAACGTGAAAGTACGGTTCGCTGTCGCTTGGGAATACAACCTAGCTGGTCGCACATTTCGGGAGTAAGGTTTTTTTCGGTGCGCACCACCAATCACAACAGCTCAAGCCGAAGCACTAAATCTGCACTTGAACTAAGAAACAACCCAAAGTTTTCTTCAAAGATCGTGGCTGTGTCCATGGAGACCATAAATCACAGGGATGAAGACCGAGAAACTCCGATGTCGGTGGGCAAGTTCTTGACCGCCACAATTAGCGAGTGGAAACCCGAAATAGAGTCGTGAAAGGCTCCAAGAAGACTCAAAACGGAACCAATCATTTTGACGGTCACAACACCAATGCGAGTTGGCGATGTCGCTTCATTTTCTGACAGAGGACAATGACCTTGCGCTCCCGAAGCCTTCAAACGAATAGTCAACATCCACTTCAACGGCGTAGCCATCTGCCGAATGGCCACAACCTCAGCCGACTAAATTGGGCGGTTGGTCCGTGACGAGCTCTTCCCATCGTCTGACCCACGAGAAAAGGTTGACGAAGCGCTGAGAAGGAGTCATGCCTGACTTATGTTGGGCTCTGAAGCTGATCGTGGCCACGCAGGAGCCGTCAATGGCGTCAACGACCTCCGTCCAATCGAGTGGTCTACGAATTGCATCGCTCCCATCTTTTAGGACCAGCTCTGGCGAGAGATTGCCAATGCCGACAGCGTTTCCTTTCGCCGTATTGACTTTGAAGCACGCCATGCAGGAGCACTGCTTCGTGCCGGCCAGACGGCCGTACGTTGGCATATCCTGAACCTCGATGTAGGCGAGTTCTGGTATGATCTGGACCAGCTCTTGGTTCAAGGGCGTTGCACGCGGATACAACGCTGGGTTGTCGGTCGTCTCCCAAGTGCGTTCCACAGCCTCGCGTGCAGTGACGCTTGTTATGCGCTTGGTCATCTTCACGAACACGTCGCTCTCGTTCGACAGATCCCAGATGATCGACCACCCGAAGTTCGATTCGGCGTTCGCAGCTTTCAACACCGGCGGCTGGGACTTTGGGAACGAAGTCGCTTGGTAAAGACGGAGGTTGTGATTATATGTACATTTGTCGAATGACCTGGTGCATGCCGGCCTCGGAAAGATCTTGAAAATTAAATTGCACACGCTTGGACGGGTCTTGGACCAGACGAGTTTGCACTGAGATGGGCGGTTCTTCGGTCAGCAGCAGCGTCATCCACTCTGCGAGCTTCTCCCACGCGTTCGCGCATTTTCGACGCCTCTCCCGCTCCTTGAGCAGCTGCTGCGACGATAGCGCCAGCTCGCGATAATCCTTGACAGTGAATTGACTTCGGCCAACTGGGCCAGCTACCGCAGCGACAGCGTCTCCAGTGTGTTTCGCATTCGATCGACCTCGTAATCTCGGCGCCGGCGATAAATGCGCATGGCGTCTCGACGCTTCTGCCGCTGACACTCGACTTGTCTAACTTCCGCCATTCCACGCGTTACTGATACAGAGTAGATTGGTTCGGAATAAAACCTAATTGACTGAATGTTTAGGTTTTTCGTTAAACACAATTGAACATGCGTCGCCATGCACTTAAATATGTTTTTATCCATCCGTATGCGTGCATACCGCGCACTTGGTTAGATGCGTTCCAGACCGACCTAAACCACGCCGTGGATGGGGGGGGGGGGGC
>JAADVW010000237.1:0-45045 GCA_023335875.1 Elongisporangium prolatum
CGTACTTGCTGGATTCGGGCCAGAGCCTGGTCGATTTTCTTAGGATGTTCAATTGTGGAACCATCTGAAGCGTTACAACACAAGATATTCCCGCAGTTGGAGCAGTCCCGAGAGATAATGCGAATTGGAGAGTGCGAAATAGCTGGCAACAGCTTCTTGGATTTGCTAGCGTACATGAGAGTTTTAATTCTTCAGGATGTTGCTGCTCTCAAGCATTATGGCTACTTTCATGTGGCATTTAATCACCCAATATTTTGCACATCAGAATTTATTCAATTCTAGCAGACGCTTCTCGCCAGGATGGCATCAACCCCATAACCTGAGAGCGTTTTGTTGCAGCAAGCCATGCCTTTACTTTCTGAGATTTCCGCGAATTGCGGACACAAACAACACACACGCGTCAATATATTGCTAGATTAAATGACGTGGTGCAAGATGTAGCTTTGACACTCACGGATTCTACTGCTAAAATGCATCGGAAACTCTGTGATCGTTTGGGTGAAGAGCTTGTTCACGTGGGTGCTTCTATTCGATGTGATGGATCCAGTAGTGTAGCACTTCAAAGTTATACCATCCCAAACCTGACATCATCAAGCACGAAACAGTCGTTAGCTAATCAGATCCACCATCGTGTGATATCAGTCTTAAGAGTGTCAAATTGTCAAGGCAGCTTACAACCGTAGATCAAGTATGGCGCAAATAATCGATCAGTCTTTCTCCTCTCCTTTCAGTTCGCAGTCTAGAAAAGAAAATTTGGTGCTCAGTGGAGAAAAAAACAGTTTCGAAACCCAATTTTTCATTCGAAGAAAACCTATGTATGAAGCATTTGAGCAACTGCTAAATGAAGGACTTGCTGAAGCAGAGTGTATCATTATTGCAGGTGCTGAAGGGAAATCAGTCGCTCCGAAAGCTTGCAGATGAATTGAAAACGCTGGTCTCAGTTTTCGCTAGAGATGCAAATGATGCATTATTGTTGCATTTAATTGAGCGCGCTTCTCCGTCATAATCATAATGCAGACGCTTAACCCATGACAAAAAATATCTGAGATTGTCAATCATTATTTTATATAGTGCTGTTAAGTGCGTGAAATGAGGCAAAGGCGGTCGGTACTTACTGATGGGCAAGCTTCCTTCTCTAAACACGCCGTTCGTAGTGCCAGTCAGGCAGAAAATTATCTGCCTCGGACATACGAGAATGATACTTAGCGTAGAACACCACAAAGCAGTAGTTGACTCTCACTTTGCTTTACCATGATGATTCCGATATAAGCCACTGTGTCACTCATGTGTTTACCGTGCTATTATACTCATTGACATTGAATCAGTAAAGTCAGTGGGCGAATATATGTTGTTGTAATTCTTACCAATATCAACCTTAAGTCATTCATGCTACGACATTGGGTCTAGCTGCCATGGTACTATTCTTGACCTCCTGCTGCAGCTCGTACATCTTGGCCTTTTGAGCCACGTAGTCCCGTACGCAATGCGCTCGTTGAGCTATCATTCATTTTCGCAACCGGAGTTTGCTAACCCACCCAGAAGACAAATAAACGAAGGAATGTACACGCTGACATCTGTGCTTGATGCAGAAGCCTGAAGCGACGCATCGAGCTCAAACGCGTGCACTTTGTCGAGGCTTATGATGTCTTCAAACTCCTTTTGGACGGCCTGGATTTTCGCGCAGTACGCTGAGATCTTTGCCATTTTCTGCTCGACGATTTCGATCTCTGAAACGCGGGCACGCAATAGCTAGAGAGCAAGGGTTGAATCAATCTGAGTTTTGCGCGTTGTTGCTTAAAGGGTGGCTTGAGGATGTGCTCGTGGGTGTCGGCGTGGTGCAGATTGAAGTGTGGTCAGTTGCTTTCAGCCCGCGCCGAGCTTGCATCTTGATCGCTTCTTTCGTCTTTTGGCTTTGTGAAAGACACTTGGAAGCAGGTGTAATCCCTAATGTCCCTTCTTCGGTAATGTAAACCTAATAGGCCCGAATCTTGAATTTGTTTTCGGCAACTGTCAGTCATAAACGAAAGCTACATTTAAATGACAAAATTAATTTGCACTTCTGAGAAGTTAACGTTTTTTTTGCATTTTTGTGAGACGACAGGTTGCAACAAAAAATAAAATCCATTGCCATTGCCATTGCCATCCCGTACCGGTATACCGGTTTATTTTTGCGCGATGCCATTAAGGTTGCGCTAAAATTGTTGTGACGTTGTAATTAAGGTTGCGCGAACGCCATTCCCTGATGCAGTACGAGCAAAGCATAAACAGCTTTGTTCCCCATTTTTGGGGCTTATCACGCATATACACACGTATCTTGTTGAATAAAGAGCGAGATAGAAGCATGCCCTCGTCAAACGCCAGCTCTGCAGGCGCGATGTATGCCTTCTGAAATGTTTCTTGAAGTACATCTGCCACCTTGCGAATCTTGCAAGCGCGGTCGGTCGTTGCTCGGGCATCGGAGTTGCTGTTGAAATGCAGATCTCGAGCGATAGCCATGAAGCGTTCTCGAGGCATGAAGTCGCCAAAGCTGCCTTGAGAAATCGCACCTTCGTCGACGCTCTTCCGTGCGTAGCAAACTTTTCGCGTTTGGTGAATTGCTCTTGCGTTAAAGAGACCGACAAAAATGCAGAGCTCGTGAGGCAGTGCTGGCTTTTGCTTTTGCAGTTGGTGATGTATCTCAACTCTGGTGCGACACTTTGCATCTGGGCTTTTTTGCCTTCGCTTCTGTTGACGCTCCATTGCTTATTCAACTCGAGTGTTCATTGCGTTGCTGATTGTGGTAAGGTCGGTTCCGGGTCAATTCTGGGTCAGGTCACAGTTTTGGTCACGTACAACGTGACCAAAACCAGGAAACAGTTTGGACGATAATACATCAGCCGATATAGTCATGGAAACATAAGCATGTAATAAGAGTTGATTGATTGAGGTGCTCGAGTTTATAGCGTAAGCTCAAACGATTAGTCATCGACTCCTGTATCGTCATTGTCATCCACACAGCTGTCGCTAGTGTCTCCATTAAAGCTACTCCCATCGCTCGAGGCGATCACATAGTCACCTCGACCTTGCATTGTGGCGTTAAAACGACTTGCTTGCCGTATGACAACCGGCTTATCATGCTCTTAAGCTGACAAGATGCTATAATTGTGAAAATCACTTTCTTCTGCCTTAGATTCACTATCTTCGAGATCCATTTTAACATTTCGCAAATCAACAGAAATCGGTAGTCTGATAACGCCCTCGTGCAGGCTTTTGCACTCGATCTTGTTTAATATCAGAGCGAAACCGGTTTCTTGCTCCGCCTTTGAAGAATCCGTTCCAGATCGAGTCTTCCGACAGATGGACTGAGAGCGGCACTGCTGAACACGAGACTGTTTGAAACGCTACTCTTTGAGTCTGGTGAGGTCCATTACTGGTCAATTTTTGGCCTGATCACAGGCTTTTTTTTGCACCTCCTCTGTGACCAAGACTTGGTCATCGCCTCGTGACCTAGATGCTAAATGTTTGATCACGAAGTAGCTTTTCTAAAACCGTATCAACAATGCTAATGACACCCTAATCTCATCCAGAAAAGGACTAAACGATAAAATCAAAGATCAAAATCAACTGTATATTTTTAGTCGCTTTCGCTCGTCATTTCCGGTTGATCGTCTCCGCTGCTGTCACTGTTGTTGACTTGGTGTTGCTCTTTGCCTTCTTCATCATCGCTGGCTTCACTCCTAACTGCCTCTGTGTCCGGCAAGACAACGGGCTCCGGCATATCAAAGTCTACCTTGCGCTTGGGTACAGTCGATCGCTCTTGAAGTACATCGTTTCGTAGCTTGACGTGATGCCGTGCCAACTTCTCAATGGTCTGGATAACTTTGAAAGCGATGGATGGGACGAGCCGATGGCAGCGTTTATTTCGCGATTAAATCGCTCCAAGGGATTGTTCGTTCGCGCCACAATCTCTGCCTTCGGTCCATGGATGTTCCAAAACTTGGGCGGTATGCTCTTCACCCTTTGTCTGTCAAAGTATTGCCAAAACGTCTTCCACTTTGCAACTGACAACTTGATCGTGATCTCCTTGCACTTCGCGCGGATTTTCCGCTTGACACCCTGCTTTGCAACTTTCGTAGGATCTACCACAGTCAGCATGTCGAGGACTCCACGCTCCATCGCAATCTTTGCTTCTTTCCGAGGGATTCGCAGCTTGGTAAGTCGTCGTTGGCATGCTTGCTTGAAATGAAAGAAGCAGCCAACGACATCTGTTAGTGGAAACCAGTCCTTTACGGCCGTGATGAGAGCCGACTCAAGATCGCACCCCACCTGGCCTGGACGTAAACTGCCGCGGCAAGTGTTGGTGACGAACTGGAGCACATTCCAGTACACATCATGGGTCTTCGCGGTCGACAATACGTAAAACACGGGGATGTACAGCCTTGAGCCTTCGTCGAAGACCATCAAAACAATGCACTGGTAAAATCCACGTGGAACACATCGAAACATGCCATCCACAAAGAGGCTGATGCCTTTGTAGTGGAGAAGCGATATTAGGGACAGATGCGCCCAGCCTACGACGCAATTGATTGGCTTGTCGATCTTCTTCGCACGTAGGCTCACCGGCGTGTGCAAGACATGATGAAACTGAAAGAAACGTTGCTCAGTGCCCTTCACAAGCGAAAGAGGAGGCAATTCGACTTGTCCATGAATGCTGTTGCCGTAGTGAAGTGCCCGGGCGTGGTGGTAGCGCTTGATAGCCTGGTTACGACTGATACCCTTCATGGTTTGCTCGATTCCACCCAGAAACATTGAACTGACTGCGTCCCATGCTTCTTGTGGAGAAATAGTTTGGGTAATCGCAATTCTGTCGATCTCTTTTTTCATCAGGTCTTGCACGTCGTGTTGTTGATGGTCGTCCACATTTGTCTGAGCCACTGCGTTGGCTGAAAGAATCCGGTGCCCGCATGTGTGTGCAATGTGATTTTCGTTGTCGTACACCAGAGTTAAAGCATAATAATATTATGCTTACGTATTATGTAAGCAGGGCCGGACATGGAGTTGGAAAGCGACGATAAAAGCTGCAGCGGCGATATGTGATCTTGACTCCTGTTGCATTAGCTCTGGTGTACTGGTACCCCTGCCAGTATACTTTTGTTCTTCCAGTTCGCTTTCCGGCCTTTGACACATCTTCCGCCGTAAGTAGCTGCAGAGTACGCGCTGGGCGAGACAGCCTGTCACTGCTGGTGACGCTAGTCCAAACGTGACGCTGCCAATCGAAACTTAGATGCTGGTCGGTCGCAGCGCTGTTGGTTGTAGATGTTCCGATTTGACTGCTTTCGTCACCCGCTACGTCATCTCTTAGCGTTCCGTTGGTCTGTCGCCTCAGGCCTGCTACGAGCCGAGTATTGTCGTAATAGCGTGACCTCGAACAAGAGCAGCGACGACGAGAGCTTGAACGAGAGCGGCGTCGGGAACGCGATCTCGGGCTGCTGTCACTGTGCCGTGAAGGCGACAAATGCCAAGCTGTAGACGTAGACTTAGGGTGCCATTGAATGGGCTGGCACCAGTATGAGACGCTTCTGGAGCTGACGGGCGTGAGCCAACCATGCTTGGGGCTGGTACGGGGTAGATATGATGTTCGGGTCGATAGCTTTGTGTTGTGTGGCTGTGATGTGACCACGAGTGAGACCAAGAAAAAACCTATGTCGTTTATGGTGCATATGGAAAAAAGCCAGAGTCGATGCTATCAACTCTGAATGGGATTGGGATGTTCAAAATAGTTCTGCCTCGTATACCTGCAACTATATGAATTGGACATGCACATGCCTTTTTTATAAAAGCCATCATTTACCACGCAAGCATCTTATGTTTGTTGCATCGAATGCTCTGTACAAAGATATGTTCCCAGCTGAAGCTTTGATTGATCGATGGTGAATTAAACATTCCAGAAAGTTACACAGCGAGTTTGAAATGAATGTTAAATCTCTTCAGCCCATTTAAATCTGTACTGGATGTGAGAGCGCTGACCACTCACCTGTTGCTTCGTGTACACAGCGCGAAACCTCAGCAGCAGAAGAAGCACACACGCTAGCGAAGATGAGCCGGACCAACCTGCAAGTACAATTTTGGACGACTAGGCAGCGGCTCGAAATCGCCGGCTGGTTGCCGTGACCACGGACACTGACAGGAACGGCGAAGAGCAGGGTGCGCGTGTGGCTGCCGAAGCAGGCCAAGCGGACACGTCAGCGACATTGGAAGCCAAAAGCACAAGGAAGCTAAGGGGCCTGCTCATGGAACCAAGACTCTTGATATATCGCTGAAGCCAGCGCCAAGTACCATTCCACCACAACAGAGTGACAGACCACGAGAACGCAACGTAAACGTACTGCGTGTTCCAGGTGCTAAACGTCAGACAAATATCCGCGAAACCCTCACGCAAGGTCGGATTCCGTCAAAAACTAGATACGCATCCATTCAGTATCCCAGTGACCTGACCGTAAAACTGGATGAAATCGTGAGATGGGCACAGAACACCAGCAATTTGAAGAGTGTATTGGATATTCTAGAGCGGTATCCAGTAATTCCTGACGAGCTTTTCTTCGACTTTGCCAGTTGACTGTGAAGTGGGATGCTGTTCAGCAACCAGCATGATGTACAATTACGCTATTCCACAAGACGTGCTCACCAAAATGCGTGCCGCTGTTGCCGACAAGCGATTAAGTCGTATTAAGGAAGACATTGCTGAGAAGAGTATGGCTGAACAGTCCGCACAAGGTAGCGAAGAGCTAGACACCGATACGTCAGTGACGCTATCAACGGATGTTGTGCCATTCTCGAGGTGAGTGATGTTGCTATTTCTCGATGGTGTTGCTTTGTGATGTTTCTATATGATGTTGCTTTATGGTGTTGCTTTATGGTGTTGCTTTATGGTGTTGCTTTTTAGACTGACTGTTGTGTGTTTGCTTAGTCTCTTTCTGAATACAATGGCCAACTTTTACATTGCAAAGTCAATGTGCACGGCTTGGATTCAAGATATGAAGTGGCTGAATGAGGCTTGGATTGACAAGAACGATGACACTCGTGTGGAGCTTTTTCAGAAGAATGCGGCACAGAAAATCTTTCTCACGAAGCTTTACAAAAGCGACATGATGAAATGGCAAGTCAGTGATCGACCAATTTTTATCAGCAAGTGAGAACGTTTTACTGTCTCAAGTCGAAAAAAGAGCTCCGATTTATTTTCAAGAGATAGTTGGCTTTATTGCACGTGACCGAATGGTGAATGACAGTGTCCTGAACTTCTGCTTTGACGCAATTGCTGAAACGGTCAATGATTGCTTGGTTTTACACTCGTTTTTGGAAAGTACCCGTTGGCCACCATCGCCGGCTACCAAAATATCCCAGATAGAATTTGTTTTGATTCCAATTCATTTAAGTGACATTCACTGGGGCGTCATCATCATCAACCTTATCCATGGAGGCAAGACATCTAGGACTGATGTACATCTGTACGAGCCTCCGATCAAGAATCGTTATCGACCTCGAATGATGAAGCTTTGGAAAGAAGGCGCAGTGCCATTCTTGAAGAAGTGGCACATAGATTGCGGTGAAACGGGACCATTTCCATCTATTGCTGAAGTGTCAGAGAGGAACTGGATTAGCACACCACGTCAACCTGATGGAAACCAGCTGTGGTATCATGGTAATTGGCCAAGTTTACTCGTTCGTAAAGGAAGGGATGCAGTTTCACAGTGCGACAGTCACGGATGAATACGTCAGAATTATGCGGCCTCGTGTTTTGTGGATGATCATGACACAGCATTGATCAACGTCCCTTGATCAATGTGAAGAAGGTATTGAGTCTGCGCGCATGATAGGATCGGAGCTTAAAGTTGTTTGTTAAGGGGAGTGCTAAAATCTGGTAATGCATTAGGTATTTACTTGCGCAAAAGCACCTTGCAGCAGGCTTCCAGGAGAACTGAGAATGAGAATACATAAGCTGACATTCCGGTGCTTCGCGTTTCTAGCTCTGCCACAATTTCGTAAGCGTTATTCTTTTTTTCACATACAAAAGACGATCGCTCTTGCTGTAGCGCTGCTAATTTGCAAGTGTAGTCAGCCATTTTCTCCAGCTTTTCTTCGATTAAATCCAGCTCGTGCAACCGCGATCGAATAATCTCGATGGCAATGAATTCATTGCTCATTGCTAGTTGATGTGCCCGTTGGATACTCAATATATTGGACGCTATAGCCTTGCGTCCTTGTAGCTGTCTTCGACTCCGTCACTTGCTGCTTCGAGTTTGCGTTTTGGGGAGTGGCAATCGTGACTGTTCCAAGTAGCAGTCCCTCAAAGTAGCAGTCTCTCACGTTCATAATCCCGAACTTGCGATGTTAGCTTTCGTACATCAGTGAAATGTTGCATGTAATATTTCTGAGCTTTGCCAGCTACCTTTAAAGTAAACCGTTACTTTTCAAATTGCTCATGAGCATTTGTTTTTAAATTGAATAAAATAACCGATTGCGCAGACAAATGGGTGTCGCTTTGCCATAAAGCAACACGACTGTGTTGCTTTTGCCCTCCGTGTTGCTTTAAAACATGTCGTGTTGTCGTAGTTGTGTTGCTGTAACGCCTTGTCCTGCCACATTAAATTTCGCATGTTTTATGCACCATAACGTTGCTGAAGGGCAGTTAATGTTGCTGGTAGTTCCCTTGTAGTGAAGCCGAACTAATGGTAAATTTCGAAGTTTTCAAACCATGAAATAAAACCGAAGCAATCATTTCCGACATTTTTGACCTTTTTGTTTGACAATTCGCACATGTTTTTAGACAATTTAGACACAAGCCAGCGTCAGCCGCTCATTTTCGGCACGCGGGACACGAACGGGAGGGGGTGGGAAGAAAGAAGCGCGATGTCAATGAAAGATGTGCTCTGCTGTACAGATTCGGACGAAATGATCTGACCATAGGTTTTTCAATAAAGCCTAAACAGCCAATAGGACGAAATAATATGACCATTCTTTTCAGCCAATCAGATGGTGGTGTTCAGAGTCAAAATGTCTGAAATCACATGAGTCAATGTCAGCCGCTATCAGACACATCACTGAGAGGAGTTGCAACATCGGAAACACTGGGAGGGGGTCGTCAATGCCCCACGTGAGCATGCGCACGAGGACAGAATCCATGGCCAATTGGCTGTGACAATGCTGACAGCCTCTCAATTGTATCCGACTCGACCAATCTGATTGGCTGAAAATACTGTATAATTGAAGAGCAAAGTTTTCATTTGTTGGCATCCCAATGAAGCTGTCTGTTAAACAGATGAAGCCTTTAGATCTTAGCAAAATAGGATCAGGATATAAATCAGACAAGCTCTATCAATTCAGTTTGCCGGGTAATGATAATAATGATAACTATCTTTCATGTGCGCGCTTTGATCATCATTTAATTGATGAAAATGAATTGAATGAGAGAATAGAGAACTCAGTTAATGAGTCTCAGCCTATTTGTAAAGAACTGGCAAAGCTACTCAAGTTGCTTCCAAAAGAAATGATTAGAATCAATGATTTGATCACATCATATGATTTAGCAAGCGGTTCTGTGTTTTCACTTCGAGAAGCAGCGAAGATGATCAAAAGAACGTTTGCTTATATCTATAATGATGAAGAATGCTATTTTATTGTGAAATCAACACAGACAGTTAGATTTAAGGATGGAGATGTAAAAATTGTACAATATCGTAATATGGGTTTTGATAGAGGGATCTCTTACAAGAAAATGGATTTCGTTGTGAAAGTAAATGGTAAGTGCTACTCTGTCAACTTGAAGTATATGCTAGATTTCTGCCATAAAAGCATTATGTACAAGAATTTGGATATGATTCCTCACAGTCCCTTAGTAAAATCAAAGTTAAATGGGGAATTCAATTTGTTTGGTCAGTATCAACATCAATACGATCCAAACTTTGTTATTGATGAGTCACTTGTATCTAAATAGACAAATCGTATCAGAGATGTAGTAGCTGCTGGTGATGTAGTTGTAGGTGAATATCTTATAAACTGGTTTGCACATCTATTGCAGCATCCAGAGGGCAAGACGGAAGCAGCCTCTAGTAAAAGGTATTCAAGGATGTGGAAAGAACTTCTGTTTTAATGTATTCCAGCGTTATGTTCTCAATTCATCACTATCAATAGTCTATCCTGATATGGATAAGCTATTCACAAGATTCAATTCTGCGAGAATGGGAAAGCTGCTTATCGTTCTTGATGAGGCAGTAGATTCGGGAGATAGAAAGATGAATAACAAAATGAAAAACTTTATTACTGAAGAGCGCGTACAGATTGAAAACAAAGGAAGAGATGTTGTTGAAGTATCAGATTTCAGTAATTACGCTGTGATTACTAATAATGACTTTTCAAGCATCATTGAACAACATGATCGTAGATATATTTGTATGACCGCAACTGGACACAGAGTGGGCGACCGCAAGTACTTCAAAGATATGGTAACTTCATTACTTAATGTAGAGGCGGGGAAACATCTATTTCATTATTTATTGCGCCGGGACTTGACAAAATTCGAGAACTCGTAATCTTCCTGAGACTTCTTACAAGAAAGAGTTAGCAACGAAGCGAGCTAATAATGTGGTGAAATGGCTGCTGTCCAAGTATGAGAGCTTCGTTGACGACGATGATCACGAGCAGTACTCACTGCCATCTAGTGAGTGGTACCGGCAGTATCAGAAGTGGTGTGAGGTTAGCGGCGAGTCCAAGGTATATTCGTTGAATATATTCAACCAAATGATGAATTCCGAGGGATTTACCACAGAGATTCGCAGAGTCAAGGAGCCCAGCGGCAAGTGGCTGAGCATCAAGGAGCGGGCGGGTCATCTCATTATCCACTATTAAAGACAAACTATTAGAATGCATTGTCTAGATCTTTTGAACAGAGCCTAAATGTTTTTTGTATCAATATGCAAATCCATATATGTTACTGCCGTTACAAGCCGTTACTTACCCAGTAGTTACGAAAATCGTTTAATATGGTGGGCGCTACTACCTCATAAAGCTCTAGTATACATTAGTACTTTACTTGTTACTACTTTACTATTATTTTTACTGATTTGAAAAAATTTAATACTGTATAACTCATGAGTCGTGAGTCGCGAGTCGTGGCAGATGACCCGAAAGTGGTGGCTCACGAGTTTGCGTCCACTTTATGGCAGCTTTGCTTAACCTTGCTATCTCATTACTAGTATCGCCAATCCTCATACTATAAAAATTATAAGCTTTAGGAATTGACTGATGAGTCGTGACTCGTGAGTGAGTGGGAATTAACACAAAATCAATAGTAACACAGAAACGGAAAATAGAATTCAATATAAATCGTTTAATCAGCCACTGAATCTAAAACGTTTAACGAATTCGTTACTATCGCTTTGTAACGAATAGTAGTATGCAGTAACATGAAATTATGATACAAACCTGCCCAGAGATATGCCCAAGCTCAGACATATCTACCGGCTGTGACATATGTCGCAGCGGGTGATCACCCCGACTATCATAAAATTGTAGATTTTGAACAAAATTTAACATTACCTGCTGCAGGATGTCCTGCAGCAGCTTTGCTACGACATATGTCGCAGCAAGATGATATGGCCAACTATCCTAAAATTGTAGATTTTGAACAAAATTTCAGATTATCTGCTGCCGGACGTCCGGCAGCAAAATGACATGGCCAACTATTCTAAAATTGTAAATTCTGAACAAAATATGGGATTACTTAATCGCACATATGTGCCAGCAGCTCAGCATCCACTTGCTCGGAGATATGTCCGAGCAAGATCTCCGTTCTATAGTTCTCCAAAAGATTTCAAAGAATGTATTAAAGGAGATTAATGCAAGCGATATGAAGTGTCCTGCTGCTGCCCAGCATCTCAGTCCTGATCTAGAACTCATCACCACTCGTACTGGCGCTGTACATCTCGCGTGGCTCGAACTTGATCTCATCCTCACTCGCATCTGGAGTGAACAGCGAGTTCTGCATCGATGAGCGGCTGCTCGTGCGCGATGTACGGCGTGGAGGAGAGGCTTCCTGCGTAAACGACTGGCGGCGCTGCGGACTCGCATCGTTGAACGATGGACGACGCTGTGGAGAAGTCTCAGCAAACGATGGGCGACGAACTGACTCGCTCTCTGCGAACGACTGATGACGCGACGAGGGCGCTGAGTCTGAGCGCGACGAGCGGCGCTTCTCCTTGCTGCTGATGACAGCACGTCGCTCCATGTCGACGATGAGATCACGTTCTTGTAGCTCTCGGAGAGCTTCGTTGGTCCAGCCGCTCTTGCGCAGGAAGTTGAGCATCATCTTCTCTTCCTTGGTGATGTAGCCCAGCCGCTTGTCGGATCAATGTTGCTGCGGTAGTGGTGACAGTAGGCTGGCCCAAACTCAGCCCTGACGTTGCGACTACAGACTTCACACGGCTGCGTCCCCACTGGTTGATGTTGTGGCGAAGAACGAGCTGAGAAAGAGTTTGGTCCATGGCGAATCGATCAATGAGTGATCGAATCCACGTAGTTTTCATGGATTCCCATATGGGTGCAACGAATCCATGGCTTGCTGTGCGTCTTTTCCTATATTAAGCCCAGCAACACCCCAGCCCAGCGAAAGCTTCGCGTGGGAGCCGTTGCGAAAATCCCGATAAGATCACGCGGCAGCTGCGTGCCCATTTTGTCCGATGCTAGAATCGAATCCCATAGACGTTCAGAGCCAATGCTGTCGCATGCTGAAACGGATTAACGAAAATAACTCAGAAGCCCCACAGGACTCAAAATTCGCCATTGAATTCCCGTCATTTTCTCCTCCCAACTGCTGGACCTCATGGACTTACTGAGCTTCTAACCGCCGAAGATTTCAAGATCGTGTCGTAATTCATATGTTATGAGCCCAAGGCTTTAACGAGACTTGTAAGAGTTGAAGCGGAGTTTTTATCAGAAGATAAGAGAACGTTTGAGATGAAGCAAGGTGCTGGTGTGCCCATGCTCATCGACAAGAATAGTGATTTATCAACTGGTACAGCAAGCTGCAACGCAAGCTTGATGCGAATGGCCTCTGGAAACCGTTGTGTTCCAAGGCTGAGGCTGTTCCTGATCCCACCACGAACAGGAGGGATTATGAAGCTCATGTGAAACAACGAAAGGATGTGAGATGGAAAATTGAGAAGACATTGTCCGATGAAATGGCTAAAGCAGTAAATGATGTGGAAAGGCCGTATGATGTGATTCAGCGGCTGCGCAAGACGTTTGCTGGTGCGACGAAGTTGATTTGGGTGCACCAGCTTCTAACTATCATGAAATACACTAAGGATGAAAACTTAATCACATTTATCGAAGAGTTGAAGGACGAGTTCACCAAGCTGGATAATATGGGATTAGCTCTTGAAGACAAATTGAAGCCATCTATTCTAGTAATGGCATTGAATGATGAATTTGATCATGTATTACGCCCTTATTTCGTGCAAACGCTGGCTGGAAACGATTTATGAATTAAATTTAATCGTTTAGTTGAGCTATTGGAGTCTTCAAATATTGAAACTGAGCGACAACCGATATTGGAAGCGTACAGTTAGCAACAGAATCATAATCATATTCACGGTGAATCAGCGCTTGCTGCTGTGAGACAGAAAAGCAACCAGAAGGGGTAGTGTTTTCATTGTGGCTTGACCAATCACTTTATTAAGAACTGTCGCATCTACAAAGAGAAGATCAAACGTGGTTGGAGAAACCCACCACCATGTCGTTCAAGACGGGATTTCCCTGATGATGACCGCGACCCAACTCGAAAGCAGCAGCACAAGAAAATAGGTAGAGATGATGGCAAGCATGCCAAAGTTTCAAGAAGCAGAGGAAAGATGAGGGCTATAATGACTCTGCAATGAGAGGAGATAAAGAGAAAGGAATGCTAGCCTATGAAGAACATGTAAATTCTAGATCTGATTCCGATTCTCTTCTTATAGCAATGGATACTCGTTGTTTTGAAACAACTACAAATAAAGATGTATGGATTTTAGATTCTGGAGCCACACCGCATATGACTTACTCTCAAAACGGGCTGGTGAATTTACGGAAATCATAGCTGCTGTTGAAGTTGGTGGAAGACGTGAATTGCATGTAATGGGAATTGGAGATCTGAGCGTGTGCATGAGTATAGCTCGTGGCACTAAGATATTATATCTACGTGGCGTTTATTTTGTCCCATAACCTATTCAGCATTCGCCATCAACTCAAGGAGGAAGAATGCAATCGCCTTGTAGTGCATTTTGACCATGAAAAAGAAGCCACTGTATTGAATGAAAGTAACTCGTCATGTGCACCGCTAGACTCCAATACGAAGTTACACAAATTGAAACTCAAGCGATAGTACGAGAACAGCCCGAAAGAATTGTGCATGAGTGTAGTTGCACAAAGAAATGAGAATGCAGTTCGCCTGTGGCATAATCGACTTGGACATCCAGGGAGAAATGCTTTTCGAATTGTGGCGAAAGAAGCTTCTTTAAAGTTAAATGTCAAGATTGACAAACCAATTGAAATGCCAAGTGCGATGCACGTGTCACTGGCAAGATGACAAGAAAATCTTTCAAGAGTAAGAAGAGTGAATCGAGAAAGAGTTGGCCAATTGGAGAGAAAGCCCATACTGATATTTGGGGTCCATATAGTATTCCTTCTTACTCTGGTTGTCGTTACTTCTGTGTTTTTGTCGACGATGCATCACGATTTGTGAGCATATTCGCAATGAAATAACGCTCTGAAATCCATGACATGTTTGAGAGATATCGTCGTCGAATTGACGCAAAGAAATATTAAGATGGAGAGCCTGCAAATGGATGGAGCACAGGAGTATGTCAAATTGAAGATGAGATGTGAGTATAGTGGTCTTGGACTGAAGGATAACTCCAAACACAGTACGGGGGAAGCTGACGCTTCCTGGCTAACCCCAAGGTAGATTGTTACTGATAGAGTCGTATCCAGAAGTGGCTACGTACTCCTGACTAGTCTATCAGTCTTTATGCATGTCATTCTGTTCTATCTGTGTCTTTTCAAGCGTCCTTTCGTGCGCCTGTTCCGAAAGGGCACTTGACCGCCTGTTTGCCAGCTCAGTTCCACGTCCATGTGGAACCGCAGTGAGTGAGCGGGGCTGTAACCAACACACCACTACACTGCCCCTCCAAGCCTAGCTCACTCATTTCTGAGCTCGCCGCATATCCTTAGTGCGTTTCTTGGCTTGTTCATTGTTCTGTTTTTTCGCCCGTCTCTGCGAATTCTGTGTCGAGTTTGGTATGGTGGGCGCATCGTAGTCCATGAACTGACTGTCACCGGATTGGTCGGCGTACAGCTTGAGCATTACTGGTATTGACCCGTTTAGTGACTTCCATGACTCCTACGAGTCTTCGATTGGCTCTAGTCCTTTCCAGCTGACGAGTACCTCATAGTCCTTCTTTTCATCGTTCCATCAATGATCATTGAGTGTTTGAACGGCCAGTATTTCACCCAGAGTACCGACATGGTCTCTGATTTCTTCTGTGACTTCAAAATCCTTGTCAGTATAGAAATTCAGTCTTGAAGGGTGAACGTCCATCTCCGCCCCTGTCGTAAGATGCTTAACGCCAAAGGAGTGTTCATCCGCACGGATCACTTTGTACGGTCCAACCCAAGTCGCTAGCAGCTTATTTTGATGCTTTTGATCGATTCGAGACCGTAAAACATAATCGCCAATGTTAAAGTTCGGTTTGCGAGAGTAGCGTTGATTCTTCTGATTGCGCTTGGTCTGTTTCTCGCGCTCCACTAGAACATCCTTGTGCATTTGCCTCAGACTTTCCACCAGGATGTCAATTTTTCTCTGGATTTGTACAGGTGGATCTGTCATTTCCACTATCTGTCTTCGTTTCGAATCGACACAGAATCGAAGTGGTGATGGAATGGGCAGACCACAGAAAAGTTCTATAGGCGCTTTGTTGTGCAATGATGGAACTGGTGTGTGATTCAAATTTGCCTGGACCATCGGTACAAAGTAGCTCCAGTCGTGTGTATCCACACGATATTCCAAACAAAACACGCGTAGAACTTGAAGCAAATCACGGTTTAGTCGTTCAGTACTTCCATTTAACCAAGGGCTGTATGCTATAGTGAACTGCTGGCGTGACTTCATTCGTCTACACACTTCGTCCACAACCTGATTCTTGAAATGGGATCCTTGGTCGCTGATCCAAACCGGCGGAATGCCATATCGGCTATGCCACGCCAAAATAGCTTCTACTTGTGGGGCTTGCACATGGAAACAGCTCGCAAAAATGCGTGGGTTCGTCTTTTAGTACTAAAAGATACTTATCACCCGCAAAAGAATCACCAAGTGCAACAAAATCCCATTGCAGCGCTCCGTTTCGTTCGTGGCAGCGATGTGTAGCCGCCCATGGACGTGGTATCATCTTCCCACCCTTCACGTGATGGCACAAAAGGCATACCGACAGGAATCGCTGACCACAATCTTCTAAATGATCCAAAAAGAAACATCGCCTAATCGTTTCAACAGAGGCTGCACGTCCTCGGTGCCCTTGAGCTCCACAGTGAGCAACAACCATTATTCGCTGTATGAGCAAATTGGCTGATGATGGCAACCACAATCTGTTGTTTACGTACCATCCATCATCACAATTGCCTGTAGCACTTCATGGCCTTCACTTTTGCACGAGTTCTGGATCGCCAAGATCTCAGAAAAACTCGGCCAATGGCCTTACGGCTGGTATATCGCCCTACGCATTCATCTGTCGGCATGTTGATTTTATGCTCTCAGCAGTCTCGGTACGTGCTGACTTATGCCGCTTGAAAGGCTGAACAATTGGTGTGTTCTTGGTCATTTTCTTGTTGGCACTGTCTCTGATTGGCGTTGGTTGTGTTGTTCGTTTGCGGAGATTCATCATTTTCAGATTGACTGTGTTGACACGATTCCCGACCCATCGGGATATCATATCAGCCCATAAATTAGACTCTCCATCAATGTGTTTAATTTCAAACTTGAACTCAGAGAGCTTCATAGCCCACCTCAGCAATTTTCCACGAATGTGCTTTTTCACCTCCACACCAGGAGCGAATACATAGATAAGGTTTCTGTGATCGCTGTACAAACGGAATCCCTGTGGTCGCAGCAAAAGGTAGCTCAGCTTATCGCGTGCTGCGATTGTAGGATACGCTTCTTTCTCGATAACTGACCAGTTCGTTCTGAGCCAGCAAAAGTTCCACTAAGGCAGACCAGCAGCTCATGTTGTTGTTGAGCAACTGGTATGTCCGATTTCCAAATAATAATCTGCGTTACAATCACACTCCAGCCTACGTCAGACGCATCAGTCAAAAGACACATCGTAGCCTCTTCACGCAAGAATGCACGCATCACATGGTTGGCCAGCAGTTCCTTCACCGCAGTAAATGTCTTTTGTTCATATTCGTTCAGTTCAATACCAATCCCAGAAGCCACTCTTTTGGTCTTCTTTGAAGCCGTTGCTAGTGCTGCATCCAGACAGTCTTGGAGCGGCCTTACAGTTCTCACGTAATCGACCAGGCTGTCACGCATCCAGTTAGATGCACACAAAAACTGTTGTAGCTCCCCTGCTGTTTTTGGTTGCGGAAAAGCTTGCAGTGTTCGTACTCTCTCTGGATCGTGTCGAACACCCGCACCTGATATCAGTTTTCCACACTATCTCACTTCATGATCATACAGGCTGGACTTCTTTGCACTCAGCTTAATCCCAAAATGATCCAGCAACTCAAAGAGCCGTTCCATCTTCTGCAAATACGCTTTCACATCATTGATGTACAGCAACAGACCGTCTATCCACACCAGCAGGTACATGCGCAAAAATTCCTCTAGGCACTTTTGAATAGTGGCTTGGAAGAATAACGCAGCATCCGTGCAGCCTTGTAGTACCCTGCGTGGTGTGTAGATCCTCTGATGTGTCTTGTATGACAGTATTTCCTGGCATTCTTCAGCCAAAGCGAGCTATCAATACCCCTTAATGAAGTCGAACAAACCAAAGAACCTGCTTCCTTTCACATCTTCAAGATCAACTACAGATCTGGCATTACACCCATGATCGCTTCGACTAACGCACTTACAGACTTGTAATCAGTTGTCTGTCGGTATTCTCCTGTTGCTGACTTCATTACAGGTAGCGCAGGGCATGCCCACAACTGTTAGGATTCTCGTGTATCCACCACAACTGTTCAAGTTCACTATTGAAATCCTCCATAAACCTTCGTAGTTCTGGTGGATAATTTCTCGCCTTGCATCGATAAGGTTTGGCGTCGTTTTTTTAATCGCACCTCCATAGGTGGTACCTTAGCAGGTGGGTCAGTACCAAGTCTTAATCTCCAAATGTCAAAACGACATGCAGTCCGTTGCAGTTCATTGGCATATTCGACTGGTAACCCTTTGGCCACAGCTTGTTCCACC
Organism: Elongisporangium prolatum; assembly: GCA_023335875.1. Classification (NCBI taxonomy): domain Eukaryota; phylum Oomycota; class Peronosporomycetes; order Pythiales; family Pythiaceae; genus Elongisporangium; species Elongisporangium prolatum. The sequence goes on from JAADVW010000237.1 coordinate 18,473, forward strand.
AATTTGCTTATTGCTTCAGTCAACTCTTCTTTCTCCTCACCGTTCTTACCGATTTCTGCTTCTTCATTTTCACATGCAGGTCTTTCATCCATACTTTTAGCGGCCAACTTTACCGAGTAGAAACTCCTTGTTATCTCCAGGAATAACGAAACATTCCGCTGGCTCACTGATCTTGACGCGTCCGGCAGCAGTTGATAACGATAGCCGCAGTTCCACAAGCACATTCACCAATATCGAGGCGCCATCCACGCCCACGCACTCAGTAGGCTTACTCAGCTTTGTGTACTTGGTCGTGGGGGCACATCATTTTTATCTTCTTAAACAGCGCTTCACTCACACATGACCGAACCGCCCCGCTGTCAGCGCAAAATGGCACTTCCAATGAGTCTTGTAGTAAAATCATGCTGGGAGCCAAGGGTAGGTTAATCATTCGTCGCAAACTAGCGGTGCCTCCCCTTGGAGCTGCTTGTAGGGATGTTGTGCTTGTTTTCAAGTCGTTCTCGGTCTGCATCCGTACAGTTGGGCATTTGCTCAGGTTATGGCTACCGCCACAGTGAAAGTATCCTTCCTTGGGAGCCCCCTTTTTTCCCTTGGACGGAACATTCGATGCAAATTTTCCCGTCCGTGGTCTGTGCTTCCCATTCAGCACTGACTTTTCCTTAAAATTCAGCTCAGCGTACGGCTTTCTGTTCCGCTCGTGCGTTTGCTTATTCATATCAGTCACCACAGTCTTCCGTTTCTTAAAGGTCCGGTCCTCAATTTCTTGCTCCAGCGCTTGCTGATTCATCAAGTACCACAATTTCATGATGTTTCCTTCGGCTTCGGGGCACCGGTACTCAATTTCATTTTCAACTTTGCGTTTGAGGTGTTGTGGTAACGAGTTGACAAGAATCTTGCACTTCTTTTTCGTGCCAGCCGGTGTTTGAAAGAACGCGGACAATCCATTCAATCTTATGAGGGTGTTGCACAGGTGAAAGTATTCAGTGACTCTCGCATTGATATCCTCATTGTTCATGTTCATTACCAGCTTGTTCTTGAATAGTTCATTCACAGGTGACAAAACCTGATTCTTAAAACAATCTGTTTCTTCTTTGATCTTTTCCAGTTTGAACTCATCGGTCACATCACTCTTAGATACGCCCCAGCGTACCTCGCAAGAGTTTCCATAAGATCATCTTCAATCGAACTTTTGATGCTCAGAATGACTGAGCTCACATCTTCTTTCCCGTCCTTGCACCTTTCGTTCATCGCATGCTCGTAATCCACGCGCGCCTTTTGCCATTCAATGAGCTCATCGTGAGCGAACGTGGAGATTTTCGGAGCCGAAACAAAACGAAAAGATTGGCTGAGGGACGCGCACAACATCAGCCGGTGCTGGCTCCTCTACTCTACCACTGAGAACGACATCCGCCCTCGTGGTCTCCTCATCTTGCCGTCTTGTCAAGCTTCTCGTTGTCATCATCTTGGAAGCTTTAAATTTTCTATCGCAAAACCTTGCAACTAACGATATCTTTGTAGTGGTCTTGGAATGAAGGATAACTCCAAACACAGTACGGGGGGGAAGTTGGCGCTTCCTGGCTAACCCCAAGGTAGGTTGTTACTGATGGAGTCGTATCCAGAAGTGGCTACGTACTCCTGACTAGCCTATCAGTCTTTATGCATGTCATTCTGTTCTGTCTGTGTCTTTTCAAGCGTCCTTTCGTGCGCCTGCTCCGAAAGGGCACTTGACCGCCTGTTTGCCAGCTCAGTTCCACGTCCATGTGGAACCGCAGGTGAGTGAGCGGGGCTGTAACCAACACACCACTACAGTGAGGAAGAGTTGGGCATGTAGTGCATTCTGATGATTAAGAAGACGCCAGAGCAAAATGGCGTAGCAGAGAGAATGATACGCACGATTACAGAGAGAATTCGATGTGTTCTTCATCATGGCAAGCTGCCAAAGGCATTTTGGACAGAAGCCGCTATTACAAGCGCGTATTGTGTCAACCTTGTACCAGCCAAAAGGAAACAAATGATGACGCCGTATACAGTCTGGTTTGGATGCGACCCACCATTGTGGCATCTACGGGTATTTGGATGTGCTGCATGGGTATACATTGACACAGATGAACGAAAGAAGTGTGATGAGCGCGCAAAAAGGATGATGTTCATTGGATATCCAGTTGACAGGTGTGGATACAAACTTCTTGACTGTGAAACACTGAAGACCAAATATAGTCACACTGTGTTATTTGATGAAAATCATTTCCCACGGCTTCCTACGCTCAAACAAGCTATGAAGCAAATGCAAATCTACACGCAACAATAGAAGATAGAAAGCGCAGCAAAGAAGAGTGGAATTTTGGCAGGAACGTCAGTGCTGAATGAACATGCAGATGAATGTGAAACCATAACCCATTTGTATGATTATGTGTTGCCACACCACAGTCTGGATGATAAAGAGAGGCGCAGTGTGAATCATGATGCTGAGAAGCAGGTCAGCGCCATGAAAGACACTGACACGTCTAGTCCAGAGACACGCGTCTGATCAACGGGGGGGAGCAAGAGACCGGTCCAAGCACCCCAGAGGATGCAAGCATGACAGAATACAGAACTGGTGGGGCTAGTGACAAATTGCACCAGAGTGCTGGAAGTAATGAATTTGTAAGAGAGCACAAAAGCGATGAAGCTGATGAAATGAAGAGAGAATTCGTGGGAATATGCAAGGCGGTGAAAAGAAGTGTATCAGAGAAGAGGAACATGAGAGCCAGAGCCAGAAGAAACTGCCAAGATTATCAAAGCCAGAACAAAGGTCCAAAGTGCAAACAACTCGTTCTGGCCGATGCACCAAACCGCCGAGATGGATGAACGAACATGCTCTGCTAGTAAAAGAAAGCAAGTCTGAAAAGCAAGTCTGAAAGCGATCGTCTTGCTCAGAAGCGCGTAGCAAAGAATGTAGCGCGCAAATGGCATATAGACGGCTACGTGATGGCAGCAGCCGTATCTGTTATTGAAGAACCAGCCACACTTTAAGAAGCAATGGAATCGTCAGAGTTTTTACAATGGAAAGGAGCGACTGACTATGAGTTTAAATCACTCCTTGAAAATGAAAATTGGGATATTGTGCCGTGGACATCTGATATGAAAGTCCTGCAAAGCAAGTGGGTCCTACGGAAGAAATATGCTGATGGAAAGATAAAGCGTTATAAAGCTAAGCTAGTCGTCAAAGGTTATCTGCAAGAGCATGGAGTTGATTATCTTGAAGTGTTTGCTCCAGCAGTTAGATATGAATCGTTAAGATTTCTTCTCGCGTATGCTGCTGTTCGTGACTACGATATTGATCAAATGGATGTCACGAGTGATTTTTTGAATGGACCAATAGATATCGTGGTATTGATGCAGCAGCCAGAAGGATATGTAATGAAAGGCAAGGAAAACTATGTGTCGCCCACGTAAAATTCACTCAATGGGCTCAAACAAGCTCCCAGAGTGTGATATAAACTGCTGCGTGAATATCTAGAACAGAATGGATTCAAAATGCTACAAACTGATGCATGTACTGGAGTTAAGTGGATTAACGGAAAATCGGATTTTATCGCAATCTATGTGGATGATTTTATTTTATTTGCACCCACTCAAGTCATCGTTGGTGACTTCAAACAATGCTTCATACTATATTAAAAATGAAGGATCTAGGACCGATTCACTACATCTTAGGCTGGGAGATACCGCGTGATCGCAAGAAGCGGCTAAAAAATTCGCAGCGCATATATACGGAAAAGATTCTCGACAAGTTTGGAATGGACAATTGCAATGCTACAAGTGTGCCTGCAAATCCTAGTTTGATGCTTTTCAAGGCATTATGTGCAAGTGACCCAGATGAAATTGAACTTATGAGCAAGAAGCCATATCTCCAAGCTGTTGGATCGTTGATGTATTTAATGCTTGGTACACGACCGGAGATAGCAAATGCAGTTCGTGAATGCAGCCAATTTTTTTTTAACCCAGGTATTGCGCATTGGCGAGCAGTCAAACACATTTTTCGCTATCTGCGTGCAACAACGGACTATGGATTGATTCTTGGTGGTTTTGAGTTCTTGGATAAACCACTTCAACACCAAATGTACGCATACAGTGATGCTGACTTTGCAAGTCATGAAGATCGTCGATCAATAGCTGGCTAAGTAACGAAGCTCGAGGAAGTCTTGCATCATGGTGCAGTCAAGCTGAAAAGACTGTCGCTCTTCGTACCACTGAAGCGGGATATTGCACTCAGTATGCTTGTTCAAGAAGTAACTTATTTACGCAGGAAATGTTTCATACTCGCCCAGAAGCAACTACGATTTATGTGGATAATACAAGCGCTTTAAAGTTAGCCAAGAATCCAGAGTTTCATTCAAGAACAAAGCATATTGACGTCAAACATCATTTCATTCGTGAAAAGAAATCAACAAATGAGATCTCAGTGCAAAAGGTGGCTGGCAGGAAGCAACAACGTTGCGGACATATTTACAAAGCCGCTAGTTCGAGCGACATTCGAAAAGCATCGCAAGGGTCTTTGAGTTGCACAAGCGCATAAAGACCGACGTGAAGCCTCAGTGGGGCACTTGGGGATTGAGTCTTCACTCAGGCTTCCAGATTTCGAGAACGATAGGTTACTGCTGGTTACTTAGGTTACGTTTGTGTTCGGACAGTTGTGTAACCAGTGAATATGCTTTGTTTTGCGCCCTTCACCTCAAGTATAGCTTCGTTGTTGGCTGCCGATCGGGAACAAACTGCAGCGAAAGGGCTTTCATTTTAACCAATCAGAAGCTTTGGACGACGTGTTCTTGTCTTATTTGATAATTTACGAAAAAAACGCCCTATATTTCAAAGGTACCTAATTTTAGGGTCTCTTTTGTCTAACTTTGCTTAAAATAATGATACATTTTTATTAGATAAAATATTTGCCAACATCGGTTTTCAAGCGAATAGAGGGGCCTTGTTTGACCTTCGTCGACGCCATTGAAGCGATTTTTAGCGAATAGAAACCAATTGAGCCATGCCTCATATGACGTGTACCACATTATTACCCACCAACTCACCCATGCCGAATCGGGGAAATCAAACGAAATATGGCCGAGAGCCGGGAGCTGCGCGACTTCGTGCCGCTGTGCACGGCCGCCGAAGGCTCTGAGCGCGACTTGCGACTGCGTGGTGCCGGCATCGATTTGCTTGAGAGTGCGCGCCACGAGGACCGCAAGATCGTGCTCGTTGCCGTGGTCCATGACGAATTCGACCAGCGCGCCGACGCCCCCGATTTCTCTGGCGAGCGTGGCATCTATATCAGCGCGCAGGTGGTCGCGAACAACGAACAGGACGCTTCCGCGTTCGTGTGCGTTCTGCGTCGTGTCGAGTTGGCAAGTGAACCCTTCTGGGGGTCCATGCTGCTGCTGCTGTCGTCGCATGTGGTCGTCGCACGCACCGGTCCACTGCACAGCGCCAGCTTCCAGAGCCTGGCATTCCTCTCGGACTTCCTGCAGATTCAGGTGCTGGAGAATAACAGCGGCGGAGATGAGCACAACGCCACACTGCTCAAGGAGTTCGTGCCCAGCCTCACGTGGGTGGCCATCGACCTCAAGATCAAGGACATGGAAGGCAACGAGTCGCCGTCCAAGTACTTCGAGCAGAAGCTCACGACGCCCTCCAAGCACGGCGTGGACGACGAAGCGCAGATGCTCACAGAAGCTTTCGTGCACACGCGCGACTGCCTCGTGATCAAGTCCAACACGCTGCAGACGCCGCCAGGCTTCGCGTTCCCGCAGGCGTTTACGTCCACCAAGACGCTGACCCACGCTATCGACAAGGCCCAGCTCAAGCCGTTCTTCGGCCGGTATCTCACGGGCGGCCTTGTGCTGCACCTCTGCCGGTCGATCGTGCATGCTGTCTCTGCACAGAGCAAGATGGTGATCCAGCGCATCGTGAACAACGTGCAGCTCAACTACTGGAAGCTGCTGCTGGGCACTGCGCTCAAGGCTTACAGCGACACCATGCACGCCCGCGTGGCTGTGTACGAGCACGTTGAGTTCACAACTGAGTATCTACTGGACATCACGGAGCGCAAGATGCAGACCCAACAGGTGGCCGTGGTCAGCGCCGGCCAAGGGAACTTCTCGGCCTTTGACGAGTTCGGGAACCTCAAGCGGCACCAGTCGACGGCCAATCTCAACGTAGCGGTTGCTCAAGAAAGCGCACCAGTCGGCTCGCCCACGTCAACGTCCCTCAACACGGGCATTTTTACGTTCCTGAAGGACCGCGCAGAGCGAGCGTTCACCAAGCAGTTCTCCATCATGACCAGCACTACGTCCCGCGCTACACCGCCTCCGATCGGCACCGACTTGTCTTTCATCCCAGAAAACGAAGAAGCCGAACGCGAGACGCTGGGAAAGGCCACTGTGGAGACACCAGCTGACGTACTCGAACGCTGCAATTCGCGCATTAAGAACTACACCGTGCCAATCCAGTACATGAACACCAAGAGCGAGTCTATGCCCATGGACGTCAAGACGCTTGAGAGTATTCATGAAGAAGCGCTCAAGGCCGTCAATGACATCGTGCGTCCGTTTGTGTTTGACCTGCGCTGCTCCAACGTGAAGCTCTCGGAGCTGGCATCCTCTGTGAACTTCCACATTGGCGAGAAGAACCTGTTCCGCCGAATTGATGTGATCAAGAAGCGGTTTGAGATTGCGAACGATGTGGCTTCGACCCTCTTCTGTGCTGGATTGATCCAGTACCTTCACGCCATTGTGCTGAGCAAGAACGAGAAGGACACGGAGGCGCAGCAGCAGTCCTTCCCGCGTCTGAACCGGTCTGCTACGTCAGTCATGCTTCTCTCTGACCCCAACAGTAAGGAAGCTCAGGCCCCACTGACGAAGCTGCCGCTGGAGCTGCTGGCGTACAAGACCAATCTTGAAGCCATGGTCTCTCAGTACAACTTTGTGGCACGTGGACCTCTCTCGACCAAGATCCTGCTTGGTTTCTTCGACGGACCGGTGCGTCAGCGCCTGACAGCGTTGACGCAGAAGGAGTACAGCCGCTTCGATCAGGCCTGCGGCATGAAGGAGAACAAGATCGCGCAGCTAGAAGAGACGCTGGAAGACAAGCAGCACCAGCTTCATCATATTCACAAGATGAGTGCTGAGCAGAGTCTGCAGGAAGCACAAGCTGTCGCAGAGATCCAGGCTGTGCACGAAGAGCAACTCGCCAAGCTTAACAGCTCAATTCGCAGTGCGACCGACATGGTCGAGCGTGCCATGCGTGACCAGCAGTCTCTGTACCAGAGCACCATGCAGGCCACGCGCAAGACGATCAACACGATCGATCAGGTCGCCGTGAAAAACCGCGTGTCCATGGGCTATCTGGAGCGGTTTGAGAAGGGCCGGTTGTTCTCCAAGAGCTGGCGACAGTTCTACTACGTGCTAGACCACGCGACTCTCAAGTGCTACAAGTCCAAAAGCGAATTCGAGGAGCGCAAGCCTCCATGCGAGCCACCTATCTGCCTCACGGGCTATAGCGTTGTCAAGAGCCGCACGGACGACATGAAGATCAAGGTGATTCCCCCGGAGGCCGGCCAGATCCTGCGCTTCCGAGCACCAGCGAGTGTGGGTCGAGAGACCTGGATGAAGCGATTCGTCGAGGCCACCCAGAGCAGCTGAGAAAGAAGGACATGTGCGTGTGGTGTGAATAGCAATCATGTGATCTGTCAAATCGTCTGGTGTTTGTTCTTCTATTGGGCGTAAGGAGTCCACAAAGGCTTGTTCAACGACGCTAGAAAGTCGTCCGTGCTGTTCTGCAGGTCGTCTCTGTGCTCCTGGTCCTCAGTAGTGCTAGGAAGCGAAAAGACGAAATGCAATGGCCCACTCACGAAATACGGATGCGCTAGCGCCTGACAGAGCAGAAACACGTGAGGCTCCAGGTCTTCCGGTCTCTTTCGACAGACAAAGACGCACCTGGCGAGCACAAATCCGGCGCTTTGGATCGAGCACGAGCAGTTGGCTCAGCAGATCAACAGCTTGAGCCGATACATTGGGAAAGAGCTGGCGCAAAGGGATCGGCTTGTATGATGGGAACGACACCTTGCAAAAGTCTGGCAATGTCACGACATCCGGCCACTGGGGCTCTGGACTGCCCAGTACCTGGATGATGCGGTAGAGTTGGTCCAGATCGCTCTGGCCTGGGAACAGCGGCACAGGCCGCAGCATCTCGGCCAGCACTGTGCCGACGCCCCACATGTCCACGCCTGCGTCGTAGAATCGACTGCCAAACAGCAGCTCTGGCGCGCGGTACCATCGCGTGGCGACCTGGTGCGAGCAGGACGCTGAGGAGCCAACAAACACGTTCGCGAGGCCGAAATCCGCGATCTTGAGTACTCCCTGGCTCGTGATCAGCAGGTTTCCGGGCTTGATGTCTCGATGGAGAATGCCGTTTGCGTGGCAATGGGCCATGCCCTGCAGCAACATGCGCAGAAGACCGCGCACGTCGGCCTCGTCCAGAGGATCGCGAGTGTGGCGCAGCACACTGAAGAGATCCGTCTCGACCAGCTCAAAGACCAGTGAGAGGTACGTACCATCAGGGTACACATCCTTGAGCTGCACGATCTGTCATGCATGCAGCGTGTTAGAAAGACCAAGACTCGAGATCCGCCATTGGCCCGGACGCTTTACGTTCGGATGCACCAACTGGCGCAGCGCCTCGATCTCCTGGAAGAGCGGCGCCGGGAGGCACTGGAGACGGCCGTCGTCCTGCAGCCGCAGCCTCTTGACCGCCACGAGCTCTCTCGAGTCCACGTGTCTGCCGCGATACACTTCGCCAAAGGCGCCCGTGCCGATCTTGTCCAGCAGCTCATACATAGTTCTTTTATTGTGCTCAAGCGAATAAAAGAATAAATGTACATGCGTCGTGTTCATGCGCATATCTCTCTCCACTGCTGCTGCTGATGATCTCTCTCTCTCTCTCTCTCTTCTCCGCGTCTAGTGGTTGTTCTTCCACACCAGATAACGCGTGTCGCCCAGCTTACGCGGACTGAGCTTGTGCTTGGCAAAGAACAGAATGGCCAGCACCATGCACAGCGCACCCACGACGATGTACGCGATGCCCAAGAACGGATTGCGGCCGCCGAACCACGAGGTCGTGGAGATCACGAGCGACTTCTTGCCATCGAACGTCGTCACCAGAAAGTCTAGCCACAAGAGCCAAGTCAGTATATAACTCACACATCCAATGCACAGCGAACGTACTGCTCGAGACGAGGAACTGCAGCTTCGTGCCCTTGTCCAGATCCGTGTCGATGCGGCCGTAGAGCTTGCGGAAGCTGGGCAGACCGGCCGTGCGCATCCACACGATGAAGTGCTCGTCCTGCACGCCGTAGGCCGCCGCGTCGGTGGTCCAGGCCGTCTGGTTGGCGATGGCCGGCTGGCCTTGGTACATGGGGATGATCCAGCGGTAGCGGGCGTTCTGCCACAGGTACAGGTTATTGTCTGTGCGGTCGGCCACCGGGATGTTCTTGAACTTGGTCTCGATGTCCGACTTCCAGGCGATGCCCGTCTGGTCCATCATGTTCACGACTGTCGAGCCGTTGAGCGTGTCGTCCTGGTAGTACGTGGCGCCTGTGGGCAGTGTGACCTTGTTCACCCAGAAGATGTCTAGACAGCAGCATTAGCATTAGCCACTACAGACAGAGTGAGTGCCAAAGCAGATAGACGCACCATTGAAGAGACTGTTGGCGATCAGACCGCAAGGATTAAGGTTGTACGGCTTTTTCGAGCTCACTAGCGGCGTGGACGACGTCGAGTTGTACTTGATCACATCCTCATTGGTGACCTTGAGCGGCGAGCAGTCACTGGTACTGGCCGAGGCGTCGCCACGCAGCTGCGCATCGCTGCGCGAAGCCACGTACCGACGGTGGTTCTGATAGAAGTTGTCCAGCTGGTAGTACACGTACACAGGCGCCTTCATGTCCTCGTCGATCTCGAAGGTTATGAGGCAGCCGCGTTTGGTCACGTTGAAGGTATCGCCGTCGTCCTCGTCCGACAAGTAGCAGCCGTCGCCCAGATCCACAATGTTGGACGACGTCGTGGTGTTGGCGTTCTGGCCGTCGTACTGGATCGAGTACTCTACGACCTACAGACACACAGCGACCGCAGTGAGGACGGATACGAACTGCCTCGCACCAGTTTTACCAATACGCACATTTTCTGACTCGGTGTGCAGCACGATGCCGATGGGGATGAAGATGAGACCCACGACGGCGAAGGTGCCGATGACCCAGTTGGGCGTGAGGATGGGCTGCCAGGCCTTGAGCTTCTGCTGCTTAAAGGGCGTGTCTACACAAAGCGCATACGTCAGTCAATCGGCCACACGTGGACACGGCCAAGGGCGCGGCCCCACCTTCGGGCTTGCGCGACTTCTCGTCCGCCATGTCGCTCGCTCGCTTTGGTTTCGTCCGCTTCTCTCTCGCGAGTGAGTTGGGGTCGTTTTGCTCACTGACTTCTCCTCTTGCGGCATGCTCTATTTTAACCAATCAGATGCAGTAAGGAATCAATTTTGACCAACAGACGTGCAACTTAAAATTAACTCCTTGAGGTCTGAGAAACGCAGGGTTGTGATTGGGTCACATTTCTGTTGTTGACGCCAACCAGTACCAGTATTTTTGGTATAAAACCTAACCCTGGTGCACGATTCATCCCTTAATCGGTAAATTTACCGGGCCAAAGTAACGTTAGATTCCCCCCAAAGCGACTGGGGCTTTGGGTGGATTTCCGTGCCGACAAGCAAAGCGGATAGGATGAGCGGCCGCGATTATCGTGGCGACCGCGACGACCGCCGTGGGTACGGCGATAACTCTCGTGGGTCCAGCTATGGGGGACGTTCGCGCGACCAATACGACGGCCGCAACGGAGATCGTGACCGCGGTGGCCGTGGTCGTGACTGGGACCGCAGCGGAGGCCGCGACCGCGACAGTGGCAACCGTGATCGCTCGCGCGACCGTGGTGCATCTGACCGCGGCGGATCAAGCTACTCGGATCGTCGATCCAACTATGGCGACTCGCGTGATAGTCACAGCAGCAGTAACAGCCGTCCACCCCCGCAGCAGGACCAGCCTCGTGACGAGCCTGCGCAGACCATCTCCAGCGGCACTTGGGATGCTGCCAAGGAAGCGCAGAATGACCCCACTTGGGCACGGATATATATATCGAACCTGCCTACGGACATCACGTCAGACGAGTTGCAGGAGATGTTTGGCGCCCTGGGTGTCGTGGCACGCGAGAAGCAGAAGCGCGGATACAAGGACCAGTGGCCGTTCAAGATCAAGGTGTACACGGACGATAACGGCCAAGCCAAGGGTGATGCCGTACTGACTTACGAAGATGCCAATGCCGCGCGTACGGCCCCTTCGTTCTTTGACGGTACGCGTTTGTGTATGAGGTTCCATAGCTCTCTGTGGTCACTCATGGCTTTGTATGGGTTGCATCCTCAGGCCAAGAGATCCGCGAGAAGAAGATCAAAGTGGAGCTGGCTGGCAAGCCCGAGCCACCTGTTGGCGGATGGCAAGGCGGCGGTGGAGGCGGAGGCGGCCGCTTTGGTGGTGGTGGCGGCGGCCGCGGCGGTGGTCGTCGTGGTGGTGGTGGCCACTATGGCGATAGCCGATACGGTGGAGGCGGCGGTGGTGGTGGCCGCGATTTCGGCGATCGATCGGACCGCCGACACCGGCCTTACTAGGATGTACGCACCGTGTAGAGAAAGAGACCTGCATTTGGCGACTTCTGCCGTTCGAAAATCAGACTTTTGCGGCTTGGTCAGGATACGCTTATAAAAAAACCTTAACTGCGGTATGTATCCATCATCTATCCTTCGAGGTATCCCCGCAACCACCACCAGCGGGCGCGAAAAAACCTCGTTTGGCACATAGGCGATCTCTTTTGGGTCCTGATTCTATTCTCCCTGGGCCCCCGAGTCCCGCGACCGCAGCCGCATCTCAGGGACCATCCTCACTCGGCCACAGGCTCCGGCATGGGGCTGTTCAACGTTGTGTCGCTGACCGCCGAGTTGGCCGTGCTGACATGGTACGTTGCAACGCCGTTGGTGGAGCATGCGGCCGCCACGCTGCGCGCCGACGTGCTGGCCGTACGCCACTTCAAGCAGTCGCTGGCCGCGCTGGCCGCGCTGTCTGTCGTGCGGCTGAGCGTCTTCATCTTCGTGCGGCAGAAAAGTAAGCGTGCACCGGCCACACGCGTGTTCGTGTTCTTCGTGTTTCTGTTCGAGGCCGTGCTGTGCACAGTGGGGTCGCTGCAGCCCATCATCTACTGGCAGGACCGCAACTCGTTCCAGCGCTACCGCGATCTGCCATGGGGCTGCTCCTACGTATACGCGCTCTGGGGTCTGTCGCTCTTCAGCACGGCGCTGCAGCTGGGCTACACGCTACAGCTTAACAAGAGCCGCGGCCGCCTGTCGGACGACAAACTCATGCGCGACGTGTATCGAGAGCGGACGAGCGACGCAGCCCAGGAGGACGAGCTGCGCTTCGCACTCTGGCATTCCAAGTGGTCGCAGCTGGTTAAGCAATTCCGCCGCAAGCAGCGCTGCGATCCAACCTTCGAGGCCATTGTGCGGCTCTACGCACATCGCAGCGGTGCGTCCCTGCCATCGCGGGAGAGAGAGAAGCCATGATCTCATTCTGCGTGTATCTGATGCTTGTGCGCAGGAGCGGTGGAGCAAATGTCTATCGCGTACGACCGCGATCCGTTGGAGTTTGAGTTCTACCTCCCGCAGCTGTGCAGCTTCCTGCTGCTGGGCGCGTTCGCGCAGAGTCCGCAGTTGTGCGTCATCCTGCTGGAGAAGTGCAGTCGGTAGGTCTCTCTCTTCCGGCGCTTGCTGTCGTCTGTGGAAGCTCACACTCGTGTCCTAGATCGCACGTGTTCGCGCACAAGATGCTGTGGTATCTGCAGTCCTACTGCCGCGGGAATCCGGAATTCACGACGGACGAGAACAAGAAGCGTGTGGAAATGCTCATTGACGAGGTCTCGCATCGCGGCATCGAGCCTGCGCGTGTAGCCGAGAAGATGGCGCTGGTCGCGAGCGAAGACGACGACGAGACCAGGGACAACAGCAACGCCGAGCGAGCCGATCGTCAAGCTGCCAAGGCCCAGGAGGTCGAAGCTCTGCTGCCAGCACGTGAAGAGCAGACTGTCACTTACTACGGAGACGATCTTGAGAGGGGAATGCGCATGGCCAGCGCCTTTGAGCTCGAGTCGACGTTCTTACTCGCGCTCGCGAACCTCTCGTCCAACTTGCGAGCGATCCCGTACAACAGCCGCAACGAAATGGTGCGCACTGCTGATGTCCATGCACAAAGGACCGTTTGCCCACTGACAATGACCTGCTTCCACAGCTTCGAGCTTGGCTAAGCGACCTACAGGCGCAGTATCTGCCGAGCAACTCGCTTTATTTGCCCGTGGGCAATTGCTATCACCGCGTCAAGCGGATCCACGTTCAAGAGAGCTTCACGTTCTCCACTCGAGTACGTTCTGTCCCTCTCTCTCTGTCGCCTTCACACCAGCGTTCTCACTCTCGTGGCTGTCGCAGGAACGTGTGCCATATCTGTTGTGTGCCGAAGTTGTCGATTACACGTCGCCGTTAGAGAAGAAGGAGCCGCCTCGGCGGCGCGGGAGCGTTTTCGGAGGCCGGAGGTTCACCCTCAATCTCTGGGACAAATCGACTTCGCCCACCACTCAGCCCAGCGCCACGACGGCCGACAAGGCCCCGCTGGCGTCTCCGGACGCACTCACTCTGGGCTTCTGGAGTGAATCCAAACCTGCGCCCAGCCCCCGATCGCGCTCATTTTCGCAGCAGTTCACGTCTTCGATTGTGCAGCCGACTGAGATTCTGCACGGCCTGATAGACACGTTGGTGCGCAAGGGCAAACCCAACGGCAAGGCCGGAGGCAGCAACGAGGCTCTTCTGGGAGGCGATGAGAGCAAGGCGAGCCTGAGTCCGCTCTTCTCTGGACGCGCGCAGCCCGTGGAGCGCACGCACAGTCAGTCCTTCGGCGTGGAGCCGTCCGCCAAGTTGCACCTCACGATCGACACCAGCAACAACTGCCTTGCGACTCGACGGACATTGAGCGCCGGCGGCCGAAGACATACGACTGTAGCAGCCTACGACGGCCCCCAGCAACAGAATCCCAAGTCAGAGTCTGCAGACGACGCGTATTCGCCTCGATCAGACAAGTCGCTGGGCTCTCCGCACTCGCTGGGCTCTCCATACTCACCCCCGTCGCTGGCTCGCTTCGACAGCACGGACCAGTTTCTGCTGACGCTCACGGAGCGCGACTCGAAGCTGGCGGCCGACGAAGCGCAGACGGAGATCACGACCACGACCGGGAGCTTCCGTGGGGAGCCGCCGCCGTGTGTGATCTTCACTGAGCGCTGGTCGGAGAAGGAGCGCCGCATCCAGGCCAACTCGCCCTTTGGACACTTGCCCGGCTGGCGGTTGCTGCCCGTGATCATCAAGAGCAATGACGACCTGCGGCAGGAGCAGTTGGCTGCGCAGCTGATCAAGCAGTTCGCCAAGGTCTTCGAGGAAGGCAAGGTGCCCGTGTTCATCCGGCCGTACGACGTGATCGCGATCTCAGCGACGTCGGGCATGGTCGAGGCCATTGCCGACACGATCTCGATCGACTCGCTCAAGCGCAACGACCGCGACTACACGACGCTGCTGGACTTCTTCGTGCGGCACTTTGGCGATCCGTCCACGTCTGAGTTCCACAAGGCGCGTACCAACTTTGTGAGCAGCATGGCGGCGTACTCGATGGTCTGCTACCTGCTGCAGGTCAAGGACCGCCACAACGGTAACATTTTGCTGGATGCCGAGGGCCACATCATCCATATCGACTTCGGCTTCATCCTGTCCAACAACCCGGGCAATATGGCCTTCGAGCAGGCGCCGTTCAAGCTCACGGCCGAGTTTGTAGAGCTCATGGGCGGCCCGCGGTCCAGCTCCTTCCGCCGGTTCCGCTCGCTGTGCGTGCGTGTCTTCCTGGTCGCGCGCAAGTACCGGCACCGGTTCATCCTGCTGGTAGAGATGATGCTGAACGGGAACGAGCACCTGCCATGCTTCGCTGGGGACGCCAGAGGCACGGTCGAGCGCCTGGCCGAGCGGTTCCAGCCGGACCTGGACATCAACTCGTGCGAGGACTTCGTGCACGCGCTGATCGACGCGTCGCTGGACAACTGGCGCACCAAATGGTACGACAAGTACCAGCGCTGGTGCGTGGGCGTGTTTTAGACAGAGGAGAGCCTAGTTTTGTAAGCGGAATACACGGAAATGGCTACAGCGACTCTTGGGATGCAGCCGATCCGAGCCAAGGCGATCCCCAAGCTCAATCCCGGATGGCGCTATGGGCGACGCAAGCGGCGGCGAGCCAAGGCCGCGACCATGATCCAGAAGTGCTTCCGGTCGTATCTGCTGCGCAAGGCCTTCCAGGCCCAGCGACTGGACGTCAGACAATCCTTTGCAGCTCTGCGCGCCTTCCAGCATGCGCGGGACCGCAAGCACTGGCGCTCGGTGGATCTGCACCAGCTCACGCGAGAGGAGCTGCGGCTCATCGCGCTGTCGCTGAACCTGCCGTCCACGGGCAAGAAGGTGCTGCTGCTCTGCCGGATCCAGCGCTGGATCGACCAGCAGATCCGAGTGAACGACCTCGCGGCACAAGCGGCCGCCAAAGCGCAAGAGATCCACGTCAAAGGTACGCGCTTTGATGCGCAAGTCCAGCTCTTGGAGACGACTCAACCGGTGGTGCTTTGACTGTCAGCCCAGGGCGCCGTCTTCTGCTGCGAGGCCGTGGCCAGCGCCTCGCCCGTTGACATCCGTCCTCTGCGGGGCAAGTCCATCACTCGCGTCGCTGCTGTAAGCTGCAATAGCTCTCTTGGCTTCTGGCTCAGTGGATTGACGTGGGCGCTTGCAGGGCTATGAATCCGATGCAGTGTACGCCATTGACGCTGCGCGAGGGGCCGTGTGGCTGTGCAAGACGGGCGGCCACGCGTCTCAGGTCGGTCTGTGCGACGTCAGGACCAACAGCGACGTCTTCGATCCTCCTCTGGAGACGCGCTGGCTTGTGAATCCGGTCTTCCTGCAAGTGCTGAGAGCCGAGCACGTCACTCACGTGCAGGTCGCGAGGTCGCACGTCGTGGCGCTGGCTCAAGCTGGAGAGCTCTTCGCCTGGGGCGAGAACCCGCAGGGTGAGCTTGGATTCCCTGCTACGAGCGCCGACCAGGTCGCTCGCAATCGCGCCACTGTCGTCACAGCGCTGGCTAACTATCACGCTGTCGCTGTGGCCGTGGGCAGCCACCACTCGGCAGCCGTGTGCGACAAGGTGAACGGCCATGACGGCGTGGTCTTCTGCTGGGGAAGCAACACGTACGGCCAGCTCGGCATCAGTGGCAGTCAGACTGTCGACAACGGCCGCTTCCCCAGGCCCTTCGTCATGCATCGCATCGAATCGCTGGAAGCCGTCAACGTCCGTACAGTGGCCTGCGGAGCACTGCACACGGTGGCGCTGACTGCGCAGGGCAAGCTGTACTCTTGGGGCTGTAGTGATGGAGGAAGACTGGGCCACGACGGCTCCAACAGCCGAAGGAAGTCCACGCTATCTGACGCCAGCCAGCCGACACTGATCGCAGGTCCTTTTGAGGGTCTTGTGGTGCTGGACGTGGCCTGTGGAGCGTGGCACAACGCCTGCATTGCTACTGCCGATGGATCTTCCCACTTTGGTGGCCGAGTGTTCACGTGGGGCACCGGCATCTACGGACAGGTGAGCTTGGCTTCTCTGTAGCCTGTAACCAGTCACTCATGCTCGTGCTGCTGCGTCCTACAGCTGGGCGCTGGTAACACACACGTGCTGCATGAGCCTCGCGAGGTGTGTTTGCCCAATGAAGAGGCCGTGATACAAGTGGCTTGTGGAATGCACCATACAGCCGCATTGACAGCCAAGAACCACGTCTTCTCTTGGGGCAGTACGCGGTCCTTCCACTCGTCACCACGGCAGCTTCACTTGCCCGACGGCTCAGCCTTTGAACGGATCGCGTCTATCGCCTGTGGTCGCACATTTACGATCTTCAACACGCTCCAGCGAGACGAGCAGAGCTACGAAGGCAGCGAGGTGCATCGGCTCTGGAAGATCAAGCCCGTGGCCATCCCACCGCTGGACTTCAGACAGATTGCTCTGCTGCCATTGTCCTCTTCTTGCCCAGAGAAGGATCCACGTCACGCTGTAAAGCTGCGTCTGGAGCCAGCGAAAGACCGAGCAGAGCGCGAGCGACTGGAGCAGCAAGAGAACGAGCGACTGGAGAAGATCGACATTGAAGCGCTTGTGCACCCGCTTTGTCGTGTCTGCTGGCGCTGCGACGGGTTCCAGCCCTCACCTCTGAAGCTCTGGGTATGTCGCCAATGCTTCCATGACAAGGAGCTGCATGGGATTCGCCCCAAGGGCGCGCGTCTAGGCGAGTACGAGGCTGTGCGCAAGCTCCAAAGCCTCTACAGAGCCAAACGAGCCAA
Source organism: Elongisporangium prolatum (assembly GCA_023335875.1). Classification (NCBI taxonomy): domain Eukaryota; phylum Oomycota; class Peronosporomycetes; order Pythiales; family Pythiaceae; genus Elongisporangium; species Elongisporangium prolatum. The sequence goes on from JAADVW010000237.1 coordinate 36,041, forward strand.
GCGAGTGATGGAGCGAGCACGTGAGAAGCACTACCAGCGGATCTTCAGCATCAAGCACGACGCCTTCTTCTACTACAACCTCTGGCGACGCTCCGTCTCATGGGAATGGCCGCCATGCGTGTCGTCTGATGCCGACATCCCGATCCGCGATCCAGATGAGCTGCCGGTCATCAAGCCGCCTCTCACGTTTGGCGAAGCCACACTCATCGTGCAATCACTTCGGCGAGGTCAGAAGGCAAGACGTCAGTGCCAGAAGAGGCTGGAGGCACTCTACGAGAAGCATTTCGACTTCTCTAGCGAGCGCCTGTACTACCGAAGGCGAGACTCTCCTCCTGGCGTTAAGATCTGGCTCGAGCCGGCGCTGTTCAAGCGATTGTACAGCCTGGGCGAGCCTATTGAGATTCAACGACTGCGGAAATACGCCAACCTGACTCCGGACGACGCCGCACGGGTGATCCAGAGCCTGTTCCGGTGCTATCAGGCGCGGAGTCGGCTGCGGAAGATCCTCGAGTCGCGCATCAAGCGGATCTTGGACGAGACCACGGGCGAGTATTACTACTATAACGTGGTGACCAAGGAGTCCACTTGGGACAAGCCAGTGCTCAGCCACGACAAGCGCTCGGCTGACATTGCACCGGAAGCCAAGCCAAAGCACGAGACGGAGAGAGTTCGAACACGTCGTCTTGCTCTCGTAACCAACCAATCGCCCATCGCGATCGCGTCCAAGGGCTCGCTGGTTCGCAAGCGTCGACGTCGCAATCGCTCAGTGCAGATGGACGAAACTGAAGCAGCGAAGAGGATCCAGGTGCTAGTGCGAGGCTTTCAGACTCGCGCCCGATTGCTGGACAGGATTTCACGTCGATACCGCAAACATCTTGATCCAGCCACAGGCCGAGCCTATTACTACGACTCAGTGGCTGGAGTGTCATCGTGGATCAAACCAGCCATTCTGGGCACCATGGACTTGGCAATCGCGGACATCATGGCCGAACACAAGCCCACCAAGAAAGCCAAGACGACCGAGTCGAGAGCCACTACTGCACTGGCGACTTCGCATATTTCCAACGCCATCGTTCCTGCCCCAGCACCTTCTGGTCCGCGCATGAGCGACAAGGCTCGTCGTAAGCGAGAAAAGCGTCGACTCCAAAAGCTGCGGCAGCTTTTAACTTCAGAAGAAGCGGCGTCTCGCGTGCAGCGTCGCTGGAGAATGCACCGGGCAAGAGAGCAGCTCAAGTCGCTGCTCGCAGACGCCTACGAGAAGATCTACGACCCAACCACGGAGTTCTATTACTACTACAACACGCGCACGGGAGAGGTGCGCTGGGACCGCCCCGCATTGCTGCTAGATCGCGAGGTCAAGGAGATCAAGCGTGTAGTGCGGAAACGTGATTACGAGATTGTGGAGCCGCAAGAAGCCGCGCGGGTCGTGCTGTGGTTCTTCCAGCGCAGCCACGCACGCAACCAGCTGCACGCGCTGCTGCTGGAGCGAATTCAAAAGGTGTTGGATCCGGACTCGCAGCAGTTTTATTACTTTGACAAGCGCACGGGGCAGTCCTCGTGGAAGAAGCCGGTGCTGCTCAAAGCGAGAGATCTGCCCGTGGCTCAATAAGAACCCGACTCACACACAAACACACACGCACCAGGACTGCTGGCTCTGTCTGGTTACGGTGCTGGCTGGCATGCGTAATGAAGCAACGTGCCACCAGGAAGGCGAACGAAGGTGCCGACGCCAAGCTTCTTGCCGCAGACCTGGCAGCAGTGCGAGGACCAGACTGTGACAGAACCCTTGCGCTTGGTCGACAGCAGTTCACGGATCTTGAAGTTCTCCATCTTGGACAACTGCTTCTTCACTTGGCCATTGCGGAAGCGCTCGACCTGCCGCTCCAGCACACGACGGAAGAAAATCTCCAATGAGGCCACCGGCACTTCGGACGGCAGAAGCTCCAAGGCTGTGGGCACGTCGATGCGCTCGGCGTACTTGTTGAGGATGTTGACGGCAGCTGCAACTGCATCGCTCGATGGAACAGGCGATAACCCAGTCGAACTTGCAGATCGCTGCCAGATAAGCGATGGCGGTGATGACGACAGCGTAGAGGAAGACGACGAGCTAGGAGCTGAGGGTCGTAGGTACAGACGGAGCAAGGCTGAGTAGATAGACGAGTCCGCAAGTTTCTGCTCATAACACTTGTTGCAGTACAACTCCGCGAGAGACGCGTCTTTGAGCTCGAGTGCGTAAAGCTGTAGCACTTCTTGATGACGCTCAAGCTTGGACAAGAGAGCAGCGCGCTCGTCCACCATTTCAATCGGCGTGCGACTGAGCATCCGCTCTGGATGATAAATAGCGTTCGGTGAAGAAAGAAACTCGAGCAGCTTGCGGCGCAGAAGACCTGGCAGACCTCTCTGTGAACTCACGCGACTCGTCAATCGGATCGCATGTGGCATACGCGCGCTTTGCACTTCAGCATTAATAGCATCGAGAAGCAAATACACCACTTCGTCATGCAGTCGAGCCTGTAGATCTTTCTTCCGCGATAGAATAACCTGCAGGAGATATTCCACAGCCAGGAAGCGACTCTCGGTCAGCAAAAGCGTTGTTGTTGTGTCCGTCTCGGCTGAAGGAGTTGACTCGGGCTTGGCATCTGTAGTCTGGATCTGGCAGCTCTTGAGATGGTTGAGGATCAGAGCGGGATCGATGTCTTCCTTCAACCGAGGCACAGCACGCTGTGTGAAGATCGAGAGCCCAAGTGTTGGCTTCACAGCTATCACGTGACGCGAGAACTCAAACACCAAATCTGCTTTCTTGTGGTCCAGACGGCGCAGATATTCGGCGATCATCTGCATGTACTGCTCCGACGTCTTCTGGATCGGATGCTGCTGCTCTGTCGAGTCGCTCACAGACAGCGAGCGCTTTAAAGCCGGACTCGTGTTGCGTTCGAGGTCTTCCAGCAGCTCCAGCACCTTGCGATGCAGTTTGCGCGTCGAGTAGAAGATCAGCAGAGCGTCAAACTGCCGGTGGGCACGCAGAAAGATTTCCGTCTCTCCGAGATCGCACCAGTTCTTGTTCCGTACGAGCTCCTGTAGCTCTTGTTGCGCGCGCCTTCGATGGTCTGGCTTTTCAGACACGAGCACCAGGCACTTGAGCAGAACTGTGTCCATCATTTCCAACTGACTCAGCTCTTTGGTGTTGGACACGTCCAAGGTGCTGCGCCAGTCGTCTAGATCCACGCGCTGCAGGCTGCGCTCTCGTTTCTGGCGCAGGAATACAATCAGCGCAAGTAAACTTTGCACCAATGGCTCACCTTGCAGAGCGTTCGCCTTGACCGACTTCCGCTTGGTGGACTGCATCACTTTGCTGTTCATGCTTCTTGGCAGCAGATCGCGAGGAAAGAATTGCAGAACCTCAGCCACTTCGACTTGGCTTTCGAGCCAAAAGCTCATCGCGCGAGTAAACTGAGCTTGACCAAACAGTTCCACGGCGAACTCTGCGAACAGCGTGAGTCTTCCTTGGTCTTCCAGGCCGCAGTCTTCTGGACAGAGCTTGCAAAGCGCTACAGCATCGCCAAGGCGGTCCTGAAGCCTCGCTTGAGCGACTTGGTCTCGAATCGGCTTCATCGTGAGCAGCTGAACGCCGTACGGAGTCGCTGAGACCGCGCAAAAAGCTGCAGGAAGAGGCTGCAGACCTCGATTGCTGTCGTCCAGAGATGACAGCGCACAAGCTCCGTTCAGGGACTTCATGAGCACAGACTGCACGAGCTGCAGTGTACCGATGCTGTACACCGACAGCTTGTCGATCTGGTCGAGCAGCAGGAATGGGTGGTGGTAGTACACAGCCTTCGGCGCCACATTATATTCGACGGCTCGCTCAGCCTTGATGTGGATCTCGTGACTTGAGATCAGCGCTGGCTGCTTTAAGCTGCCGTCTTCCTCTCGTTCGTCTTGCTTCTCGGCCGCCGGTCCCTCCACAAGCGAGAGCACCACAGCGTAATGTTTCCCCATTACAACGACGTCGCTGGCCTGGAAATGCAGAGTCCGCTGGCGACTGGGGATCGGCACGGCGCACGTGGCGCCCTCGAGCATCTCCAGATCGACCGACGCGCGCACTGGCACGAGCTTGCCACTGTCTAGATTTATGACACACCAGTCCTTCTTGCCTAGCAAGAATGCGTGGCTCTCGCCCATGAGAATCATCTTCTGCACCGGCAGCGAGGCGACTGTGAGCCCTGGCGCCGTGGCCCCAGCCAGCGTCTGCGTCAGGTTGTGTTGAGCACGCAGCTCGAGCGATCGCGAGACGGTCCAGTCGAACACCCTGAGCACGTGGGTCTTGGACAGCGCGCACAGCGTCTTGGCTTCTTCCTGCGCTGCCAACAGCACGGACGTCTTGCTCTCGTCCGCGACCACCACGTCGGCCACTCGTGCGTTGGCCTTGTGCATGCCCTGCTCGCTGCCGACGTTGCCGTCCAGCCGCGGATTCGTGTGCAGCGGCAGCGCGTAGAGCGTGACCTTGGCGTCCTGCAGCGTAGCGTACACGCCCCAGGAGTCCAAAAAGCAGGCGCTGGTGTGGAAGATCTTTTTGTAGGCCTTGTGCGCGCGCAGGAACGACGGCAGCTGCGTCACAGCCCCGCGCGAGGACGCCGCCGGTGGCACCAGACAGTGCAGCGTGGCGTCACTCGTGCCCATGAACACGAGTGGAGACAGATCTCCCCACGGCACCTGGCTGCCCAGCAGCGCCTCGATCTGCTGCGGCCGCTTCACCGCCTTGTCACACTCGACCTCCCGCAGCTCGTAGACGTCGCTCATCAGGATTCGAATGAGGTGAGAACGGATCCAATGCTAAAAACCCCAGCCACCCAAATCGACCCAAACGTGAAACGGTTTTATCTAAACATGGATAATTGAAGAATTGGATGATTGGGGTGGCATTAATATGATTAATACAAAACTGTGTTTAATTGAACCTTACTGGATTTTTACGTAAATAGACAATGTGATGACATTTTCGACTAGTGAGACAGTGGTACTGATTTTGATTAAGGGTATGCCACTTCAATTGATATTTGCAGGATATTGGCCGTTGAACTGATTATGCTAAATCGAACACAGCAACAGTAGCGATATTTTCTTTTCTGCATTGAAAGTAATTTAAATCAAAACGTGCAAGGAAAATGTATTTTACCGCACTTTAAGAGCTACTATTTACAGGAATGATGTTCACAGAATTAGGGAAGCGACTCTTCACAAAAACGAAATTTCGGTTGTTCAGATCTGGATTTCCGAATCAGAACTCCGGAGTCTAAAATGCGAACTCCGGAGGCCAAATCCGAACTCCGGAGTCTGAATCCGAATTTCGAGTCTAATGGAAAGTTCAAATCCGAACTTTATAACTCGCAAATGGTGGTCATGTCGTGTAGTAACATATGTCGCTGTTTGCTCAGCGCTAATTTCCTGGGAAGACCAGAAAGCGGAGTATATGAATTCTAGTTCTCGATACAGGTGCAGTGGAGCGCCCATTGCTCGTAAAAATATCCCAGTGTTACAAAGTGGAAGTACTGGCCTGGTCAAATCCCAATGTCAAGACCACGCACAGTGAAGACCATGTCGATGATTGAGGACGAGAATGTCGAAACCTACGCGGACTCTTTCATTGTTTGTAAATGAAGTGCGCCGAGTCTTGCGGGTTGACGAGTGATTCGTCATTGTCATTGATATTGTCGTCGTGTGTGGTTGTAATCGAGGTCTGTACCAGCACATTTTCCACTGAAAAGTTGCAAAGGCCACCGACGGCAAAAGGTATGCTTTACTTGCCAAAACAGCGAGTTGGTCTCAGCAATAAGGCTCATTACTCGACATATATCAGACTTCTCGAATGTGCGAGTGTCTGTCAGAGTCAAATTACTGTCAATCAAATCGTTTAGTTCGTTCAAAACTGCTTCCAACAGTGAGAGGCATGAGTGATGGTCATTCGTGATAGAGACTGGCGTGGAGGGGGCTAAAGTGACCTTTCACGGAAGAAGATCTTTTGACTCAAATCTTACCTCGAGTGCTGCCCGAGTCGCTTGGAAATGGCGATCCTCCGGCGCGTGTGGTTCTGTGTAGTGCTGCTGCTGAGCATTAACCTCGTTCAGCACGCGGATGCAGAGTGCGCGAACTCTTGCTCCGGCCACGGATCTTGCGGATCCTCAAAGTACGTGAAACATGCTGGACAAGAGGGGGGGGCGTAAAGATCCCGCATGGGTCCTATCTTGATCCTGACGTCGCCGCTCTAGTCAATGCACCTGCGATGCCAACTGGGCTGTAGCTCCCGATTGCTCCAAGCGGAAATGCCCTACGGGCGTCGCCTGGGTGGACAAAGCGTATGCCTCGATGACCGCACATGCGCTGGCCGAGTGCTCGAATAGAGGTGTCTGTGACTACACCAAGGTGAGTAATCCCGCAGCAGTGCGTGCAGTGGGCCAAAAGTCTTGTGGATAACATCAGTGGCCGGGGCGTTTTCACTGCAGGGGGAGTGCACGTGCTTTGCCGGATACACTGGTGCGGCCTGTCAGAGACGTAAGTAATCTTCTCGCTCTGCGATGTCCTTCGTCTCGTGCTGATCGAGCGAGTTCCCTCTTAGTTCGGTGCCCAAGCGATTGTTCTGGTCACGGGTTGTGCTATTCCTTGGCGACTCTTGCGCTTCAATACGGCCCCGACACTTCCCCTGGCACCGCAGGGCTTGGTGCTGGCCTTACGTACACCAACTGGGAAAAGAACAGCATGTCAGCCTGCTTTTGCGACATGGGGTACAACGGCCCAGATTGCTCTCAGTGTGCGTATATCAGTAGCAGCCTGAGTGAGTGGTTCTGCTTCGTATGAGCTCACCTGGATTCCGCTCTCTCCTCGCAGTGATGTGCCCCAAGAACGATGATCCCCTCACTACCGGCCAGACCTATCGCTCGATCGTAATTACTACCGGCAGTTCGGGAGCAGCGCTCGTTGGCTCGATCAAAATACACTTTAACGGCCAAGTTGCGACGCTGAATGCGGACGGCAGCGCTAACACTATGGCTAGTTGTGCTGCAGCATTCACAAGTATGAAGAACATCAAAGGAGCCACGTGTGCAATAGCCATCGTCGATCCAACGACTAAAGGGACGACGTACACCGTCGCGTTCACTGAATGGTCCCACATTGGCGCAGAGAACAATCTTCTCTACCACTATGGCAATCCACCACTGACTGCTTTCACATGCGACGTCAGTGGTGTCAGCAGCACCCTGCCCACTTGTGCTATCGCAGACGGCCAAACCACTAATCTTATCGGTAAGTTTTGAGGCTTGGGACCGAATGATTAGTCGCGATGCCAGAGCTGATTCTCGGGGTTGCTTTTGAAACGTAGAACATTCTTTCTGCTCCAATCGAGGTCTTTGTGACTTTTCAAATGGACTCTGTACCTGTTACGCTGATTTCAAAGGTGTCGACTGTAATCAAAAGTCCAATATCCCCGATAATATCGATGACAACGACGGATTTCTCGTCAACCCGCAAGGTCTTGCGTACACTGGCACGGTGCTACACTTGCAAACAACAAAAGGATCTGCCTCAGATTTCAACTTCCTCGTCATTGAGTCGTCAACGTATCCAGTGTTCACCATGAATGGTCTTGGCAATACCAATCTCTTGGAAGGAAATATGGCTATTTCGAATGGGTATTTGAGTGTCCAAGCCGGCGTCACCATCGCAACGCTGGGATTGAATGTTTTAAATGGAGGAGCCACTCTTGTCAGTAGTGATATTGCCGCAACTACCGTTGATGTTGTCGATACGAATACAGCATTCACGGGAACAGTTCTCAAGGTTCGGACAATGAGCCCTTCATCCAGTGCGTTTATGTTTTTCCAGGCAATGGCACCTGGTACAACGTCAGTGGTAGACATCCGAGGTGATGGCTTGACAACGATTAGAACTGGTGGGCTCTCCATCGTGACGGGAGGCGCCACTATTATCGACACGCGCTCAAGCCCCAACACGTTAACTATCACCAATTCTCATGCTGGGTTCACAGGAGCGACATTGATGTTGACGACAAGCCGTGCCACTTCATACCCAAATGCCGATTTCTACTTGATCAATAGCCAAGCCAACGGAGTTACAGCTTTTACGGTCGAAGCATCCGGAAGAATGACAGTTGCGAATGGTGGCGCCCAAATTTTCAGCTCGGATGTCGGTATGAAGACCCTGGCTGTTAAAGCCACAGCAACTTCGGGCTTCACAAGTGACGTGGTCTCCATTCAATCTGTGTCTGCTTCGACGCATTTGATGCTTCGAGTCACCTCAAGCTTAGGCGATATTGTCACCATAGCTAACTCTGGACTAACAACTATCACAAAAGGTGGATTGATCGTCACGACAGGAGGTGCAACCGTGACAAGTGGTGGACTTTACGTCGGAGCAAACGGAGAAACTATTCAAAACGGGGGGCTCACGATTGTAAACGCAGGAGAGACGATCCAGTTGGGAGGTCTAAATATTCAGGAAGATGGTGCATCAATTTTGTCGTCAAGGTTACTGCCAGTTCTCACGGTTCAATCCACTGCTGCAGCCTACACCGACAGCATCCTTCATCTCGTTTCGTCAACATTGGCACCACATGATGTCGACCACTTCTTCATCTATGCTCAAGGAACGACAGCAGCTAAATTTGCCGTTACGGGGTCGGGAATGACAAGTATCACTTTCGACACAGTCACAGATAAAGCATCTGCTGCTTTGCTAGTAACTGTATCAGCAGCTACAGGATACACTGGAAGTGTTCTTACCATAGCAAGCTCCATTGCTGGAGCCTCCACCTACAACCTCATCGATGCAAGAATGTCGACATCTACTTCCGTCTTCACGGTCGATGGAACTGGCATGGCGACTGTGGCAGCGGGAATCACTGTCACTGCTGGAGGCATCTCCGTCACAACGGGTGGGGCCAGTATTACCAATTCTGTTGCCGCTACTGCCAATTCAGTTCTTGCCGTCACAGC